>PVJH01022135.1:0-37298 GCA_004026705.1 Nesogale talazaci | reverse complement strand
TTTTTTTTTTTTTTTTTTTAGCTTTAGCCTGAACTTACACATCTCTTCCTTCAGATGTAGTCGGCTTGATGTCTGTGGATTTCATCTGGAGAAGTTCACATGTAAAAGTTGTCTTTTGAAGGGCTGAGCCCCGGTGGTAGTGGTTGTGCGCGGGACTGTGGCCCACTGGGACGGAGGTTCAGTTCCAGCAGTGGGGCTAGGCCTCCTACTCCCACCACCGGAGAGCAGTGATGCCCCCCCCCCCCAAAAAAAAGTTGCCTTTTGTGTTGTTGACAAAAGGTATTTGTGATGGAAAATTCTCCTATATGACCGCCAGCTTTGTTTTTAACCACCAAGATCATATTTTCCAATTACTGTTCTTTCCTGTTTCCAACTTTTGCATTCCAATCGCCAATAATTTTCAGTGCATCTGGATTACATGTTTTTCAGTGCATCTGGATTACATGTTTGATCAGTTTCAGATTGAAGGTGTTGGTAGAATTTAATTTCTGCATCACTATAGTGTTTGTTGCATGAATTTGAATAACAGTTGTGTTGATTGGGTTTCCTTGTCCTTGGGTGGACATTATCCTATCCCAGACAGCATTGTGCGTGAAGTATCCTTATTGATGGCAGTGTGACTCCATTCCTCTTAAGTCTGTCGTTCCCCCGCATAGTAAACCATATGACTGTCTGCTTTAAAATGGCCAATACCCATCTTTCAGCTCACTTACACCTAGTATGTTCATCTGTGTGTGTTCCATTTCACTTTTTTCAACCTCCATTTTCCTAGACTCATACTGTGTGCACTCCACGTTCTAATTAAGTGATGTTTGCCCCCATTATTTCTCATTTTGAGTCATGCTCCATCGGCAAATTAAGGTCCCGAAGGCTTTCCTCCATCCACGCCATTGCAGTCGACTCTACTCTGTGAAGACAGCGCTTCCTATAAGTCACATTTTTGCTGTTTTCCAGCCCAAGGGGCTCAACTTCTGACACTTCTCTGACAGTGTTCTGGTGCCAGTCATGAGTTTTTCAGTATCTGACATTGACTACTTAAGTTTATATTAATTCAAATGAAATAATTAAACTCTCAGTTCCATTGTCCATCGACCACGTTTCAAGTGCTCATTGGCTCTCTGTTGCTGAGATCATAACACCGATCACTGCGGACAGTTACGTTAGACAATGCTGAAGAGAAGTTTAGGGACCCCAGCTCTCAGACCTGGTGCAACCGGGGGGAGCGGCCTCATAGACAAGCTACTGTTCAGCCCTTCGTCTGCCCCATTGCCCACTCACTGACTGGCCCTTTATCCCTCACTTCCCAATTCCGGAAGTCAGTTTCAGTTCATTTTCACTTGTAGTGTAGAGGTCTGGTAGTCACTGGCCGCAGTGTAGCTTTTCTAAACTACTCCATCAGCTTATTTCTTGTGAGAAGGGGCCTCTGAAGTACTTGGTCACCCGAAGCCTGGATAGCAGAGAGTGCTGGGTTGGCAATCAGCCTGCTGCTTCTGGGCTCTTCACCCACCCAGAGCCACCCTCCGCGTCCCCATCTATGAGAAACCAGGGCCCCAGTGCCCTCAGAGCCTGTTTCTTGTGGTTGGGGACAGAATTTATGTGTTGGTTTATCGTCATTGTTGGTAGTGCTGTTGATTGTGAGTTGCGTGAAAGTTTACAGAACAGCTCGGCTTTCCTTTAGAAGATTCATAGACATCCCACAGTGGAATAGCATTCCTCCATTTGACAGTGGAACACGGGCGTCCTTTGAGGAGCGCAGGCAGGGCCCTGGAGAGCATGCTTGCCCCTTCAGTGTTTGAAAGCACTGTTTGTCTTTCAGGAGCACCTGCTCAAGATGCAGAAGCAGAAGCTGCAGCTGCCCCAGCAGGCCCCCTCGCAGGCCCCCACAGGCCCCCCGCCGCCCACGCCCCCAGTTCAGGCCCAGGCCCCACAGGCCCCACCGCAACAGAGCACCCAGCTCACCACCGTCACAGCCCCTCGGCCCGGCGCGCTGCTCACGGGCACCACTGTGGCCAACCTCCAGGTGGCCCGGCTCGTAAGTCTATGTCGTCAGAAGTATCTTCCCGGGTTGGATTTAATTGGACTGTGGGTCCGCTCAGAACTGTGCCAGGTCCTTTAACTGTTCTCTTTTTGAGACCATGGAGTAGTAATGCCGGGAAGGGAAGCACAATTTGTGTGAGGAGTCAGAGGGTGCAGAGCGGCACTGGCATGCTCCACAATCCTGGGAGCTGGGAGGAGCCCCACCTCTAGTGGGCCGGTGGGGGGAGCGGAGGGCTTCCACAGGGGCACTGGCAAGATTGCCAGTGAGGGTCTGACACCAGAGCACAGAAGGCCTGCACGGGGGGCAGCAGGAACCTTCTGCCTGACCTAGAGAGCGAGTGCGAAGATTGCTCTGGCAGAACTGGGCCTGCACGGCCTTGCAGGGTTGCTGCCACTCACTGCAGGTCTGTGGTAGAGAAGCTGGTCTCCAGTGTGTCACAGAGAAGGAGCAGGCCAGTTATAGAGCAGCAGGCCCGCAGGTGTGTGCCACACGGTCCAGAAAAAGCATAAGTGGCCATGACCCAGGGTCGAATGAAAGACCACAGCACACGCAGTTGCGAGTATTAAGCAACTTTGAAACTTGGTTCTAGTTCTGTTTGTCTCAACTATGACGGTGAAAGGGAGAGAATAGATAGCAGCTGCTTTATCCCCTCATTGTACAGCTTCTGCAGTCCCCTCAGGTAGGCACAAGGGCTGGGACGGTGACCTGTTGTGTGGACACGTGAAAATGAAGCCTCCAGGGCATCCACTCGATGCAGTGGGGCTGGTGCTGGGGTGGGAGGTGTGCCACACTGGGCTGGGTCACAAGTGGGTCTGAAGGGGCAGCTGAGGGTGGGGCAGTAGGGAAGGCCTAAGATAGCCAGCCAGAGAGAGCTGTGGGATTGAGTTGTCTTCCCTTCGTCCTGCGTGGAACCCGCTGTATTGTCAGAGCTGGCCTCGCTCATTTCTCTCTGCAGACCCGTGTACCCACCTCGCAGATGCAAGCACAGACACCCCCCACAGCCCAGGTGGCCCTGGCGAAGCCCCCCGTGGTGTCGGTGCCGGCAGCTGTGGTCTCCTCACCTGGGGTTACAACACTTCCCATGAATGTGGCCGGAATCAGCGTGGCCATCGGACAGCCCCAGAAAGCAGCAGGTGATGGTGGACGTCTGCCCTGCGGGCGCGCGGGGCACAACACACAGTGCTTGGCAGCCCACCCTGTGGACTCTGCCTAAGGCATATCCCATGTGTGTGTCTTGCTGTGGACAAGTGTCTCTGAGATTTCCAAGTCCTTGTTTGGCCCTCCGATTTAGTCCTTATTCTTCCCAATCTGCCAGGCATTGAAGTAAATGCCTAAGATGAGCCCAGACTCAGCTGGGGCCGGGGTGAGGGTGGGGGTGGGGGGCGGGGCAAGGGGAGAGACTGAGAGGCAGCTGAGTCTATGCAGAAGTGCACTGACACACCTGTGCATTTGCAGGACAGACCGTGGTGGCACAGCCTGTCCACGTGCAACAGCTGCTGAAGCTCAAGCAGCAGGCCGTGCAGCAGCAGAAGGCCATCCAGCCGCAGGGGGCCCAAGGCCCCGCTGTCCAGCAGAAGGTACACAACTCACATGTTGGACAGGGGGGCTTGCCTGGCCTAGGCCTAGGCTTCAGGGAGGATGGTGACTGATGGAACATGTGTCAGACTTGGGGTTGTGAACTCTTGTGCTGGGCACCCTGAGGTCACGTGAGGCTCACCTGTGTGTGCTGTAACAGTGGTCCTGAGTGAGGCTCAGGAGACCCCTGCAGACTGGAGGGCCTGAGTCAGGCCTGACTTGCAAGCACATCAGATTCCAGTCATACTGGTGACCTCTCTGGGTTCCTGGGGCTGGGAGACGAAGGAGAGGTCAATGGGAGGGGAGGGAAAAGAGCCTGGCCTGCAGCTACTTCTTTGCAAACTCGACTCTCTGAACTGGGGGCATCCTGCATCTCTGGCCCTCACCCTGGTCCGTGCTCGCCCCACAGATCACTGCGCAGCAGATGGCAGCACAGGGCCAGCAGCAAAAGGTGACCTACGCCACCCAACCAGCCCTGAAGACTCAGTTCCTTACGACGCCCATCTCCCAGGCCCCAAAACTGGCGGGGACACAGCAGGTGCAGACCCAGATACAAGTGAGTGCGAGGGCCGGGGTGCTGGCGTACTCGTCACACCATGCACATGGGAGCGTAGCAGTCACCACCTCCTGTCTTCCTGCCTTCTGTCCTGGCGACTCATCTTCTATTCCATGCCATGTCACACCACTGTGTCACTTAAGGGACCATGTGGGTGGGCGTGTTTGACTCTTGTGCAGTCCTGCCACACGAGGAGCATGTGAGACTCCCCTCTTGGGCTTCTTGGCTGTCACCGCAGCGTCCCTATCTTCTACTGCAGGGCTCCTGGGGGTGGCAGCAATGTGAGGGCAGTGTAGCTGGGCCGTGGTGGGTGCAGGTCCACTGCCCCACAGCAGTGGTGCCACCATGACTCGCCCGCAGGACTGGCTGACCCCATGAGTGTAGTAGACCACTGCCCCTTGTCCTCTGGAGCCGGACCTCTCAGCAGCTCCAGGCACTTGTGCGCAGATCCCGCTCAGCTCTGTCAGTCTGGACTTTGTCTTCTGGGCATTAGGCTTCCTCTGCTTCCCAACAGGCAGCATCTTCTCCCCTCTTCTCTGATGTCACTTGAAGCATAGGTGTTCGTAAGGTGAATGCACTGACACTTGTGGCCGATGTTTGTCATTTCTGAGTAACTGCTTGTGACACCCTGTCCCTGGGGGCTCTCACCTCTGGGGGTCCTGATCCCCTGGACTGGGTTTGGTAGCACCACTTTCCCCCACGGTCACCTCATTGCTCAGCACAGACACAGAGTCCCCGTCTGTGTCTTCCCACACCCCCAGCATCCTACCCTCTGCTGAGCATGGCCCTGTTATGGCTGCGCAGCACAGTGCCAGTACCACACCACACATGTGCTCCCACATATGGGTTAGTCCCTCTTGCTTCCTGTACACACACTCACATCAGTGCCTCCTCCACATGCACACCTGCATGCCATCCCCTGTTCCCCCACTCACATCCCCCAAACAAGCCCTTACCTCTCTTATACTCGCACAGGCCGTACCCACACTCCACTGCCTCCCTCACAGACAACCATGCAGCATCCTCTCCCCCTTTTCACTTGGCTATTCTCCCCCCAACTCCTGCAGTGACTCTGCACCAGGCTCGTACAGGGCTCTCCCATCATGCCACTGGGTTTCCTGTTGCCCTGCTGTGTCAAGTCTATCTGTTCCCTGGGTTCTGAGTTCCGGGACAGTTGGCCTTTCAGCCCCACTTGGGCTTTCTGTTTGTCCGCTTTATTTTCTTTTCCCTCCTCTCCTGCCTGGCTTTGTTTTGAGCTCTTTCTATTTTCTTTTCTCAAATCCCCCTGTGGAAAAGGCGTAGCCTCTTTCTGCTCCTTCACTTTCGCCCTGGGACTCCCACGTGCTCACCAGCTTCTCAAGGCATCCAGGTCCCTCATTTCTAGCTTCTCTCCGAACAGGCTCGTACTGTTCACACGGTGGCAGCCTGTGCTCCTCAGAGTACTCGTTGCTGCTGTCCTGCATGGGACCCTGGCTTCCCCACCAGGGCACTCTGCCTCTGGAGTCTCCCTCAGCGGTTGGAAATGCCTTTCCACTGGGATTCACAAAAGGTGTTCTGGCGACGTCTGTGCTCTAGCCAGGTGTTTGTGCTCTTACTACACCATTCCCTGTGTTCTAACTTCCTGTGCTGGTTGTGGATTGTCCCTGGTCGTCTCACATGTCTGGACTTCAGAGGAAACCCCTATCTCCTCTGTCTTTCTGAGCTGCCTCTTCTTAACTTTCTGCAGCCTCCCTGACAATTCAAGTGCTGAGGTGTCAGCTCTCCAATCTGGTTTTTCACCAGGTGTCTTCCGATAGGACGTTGCCTCAGCCTGTGTTCTCCACTGTGAGAAAGGCGCTGAGGGGCAGTCGCTGACCTTCTCTGACTTCCCTACTGTTCCGAGGCAGGGGTCAGAGGTTGCCTACACCCTCCATCTTTCTCTGCCCTATTCTAATACCACCCTTCCCTCCCATAGCACACTATTTTTCTGCAGGGTTTGCGAATTTGTTGTGTGGCCATACAGACTCCCAGCTGTGGGGGTTTATTAGGGAAGTTAACGCATGACCACAAGTCAGGATCAAGAAACCGTAGCGTAGTTATTGGTTCACAGCAACACCTCTCCTCGGCCAGCAGCTCTCTCTCTGGTCCTCAGCCTCTTCATCACGTGGTCCCTGGCGTCCGCCTGCCTCTGAGCACGAAGCCCGGCTGCCGCTTTGCCTCACATCTCACGCTTCCCACGCTCTTGCTTCATTTTGTCTCCTGACCTCCATGCCACAGCCTCTGGGGCATCTGGCCTCAGCCTCTGCCACCTGGGACAGATCTGGAACACGCTCCATGCTGGCTCTTCTTCCGTGGTCCTGGACTTGTCTGTGTGTCTGCCAAACATGGCTGTTACACAGGAGTGACTTTAATGAAGGGGGGGAAATAGGGTGGTGACCTAAGTCACACCCTCTACTAGATTTAATCCCACCTTATTCCTGTCCGGTAGCATAGCAGAAAACTCCCTCCAAGCTGGAATGAGGCCACAGGCCCACAGGTGTATCACATGAAAAACGGTGGCTGGCAGGGTCTCTGGAAACGACTCCATCTCACCCACCCTCAAGGCTCCTAACTCTGTTTACATTTTCTATCTCATGGTCTCTGCGCAACAAATCTCATTCCACCCGAGACCTCACACAGCCAGGGCCCCACATGAGAGGTGAGCAGTGCCGGGTCTGCCTCTGCTCCATGAGGCCATCACGTTGTCTGATGGTGGTTTTCCTGCTTACACAATTGAGACCGGGAGAAGGGAGCTCGTGGTCTCGCCACATCCCCATGTGTCACATGTGGGCTTCTCTTTCCCATCAAAGGTTGCAAAGCTCCCCCAAGTGGTCCAGCAGCAAACAACTGTGGCCAGCATCCCGCAGGTCGCCACAGCGTCCCAGCAGGTGAGTTCTGAGCAGGCTGGGTTCTTGTGCACAGGAACTCTTTCCAAAGGACTGTGAATGGGCCTTTTGTCTGTTTGTATATCGTGAACACATATGTACGTGCGCGCGTGCGCATACACACACACACACACACACACGGCATTATAAGATCAAAGAGAACAGTGGGAGGCCGCGTTCTCGTGCACCGGGGCGCTTTGCACAAGGCTGTCTCTTTCTAGTACTCTGGAGGAGGCTGGGGGTGGGCGTGGGTGGGGGGGTCACTGTGAATTGGGTTCTAGCTCCTGTGTCTTCTCTGATGTTCCCTGCAGGCCTCTCCACAGACAGTGACCCTCACACAGGCGACTACAGCTGGCCAGCAGGTCCAGATGATCCCCACGGTAACGGCCACAGCCCAGGTGGTGCAACAAAAGCTCATCCAGCAGCAAGTGGTGAGCCCAGCAGCCACCCAGCTCCAGAACCCTGCGGTCCCAAGCCCAGCCCAGGGCCCAGGCAGCTCTGAGAGCCCAAGTCCACAGCCCAAACTACAGATGCGCGTGCCCGCTGTCCGCCTGAAGACTCCCACCAAGCCTCCGTGCCAGTGAGTGAGTGGGCTGAGAGCCGGCGGCCTGGATGCCTCACCGCCCTGCACACGTGTCTGTCGCCTCTCAGAGACCGTCCCACCAGTCTGAACCTCGGACAATGTCACATTCGGTGCCCAGCACTGGGACGGCTGTCCTTGGGTCAGGGTGTGTGCTCCTTCTGTTTCAGTGCACCCGCACTCAAGAACACGCCTGTCCGATGCCCCTGCTCTGTTGTGTGACTAATGGAAAAGGTGACAGTGGCAACTTCTATGAAGCCTTCACAGTTCTTCACTCCCTCCTCCATTTGTGCTGTTTGCACGTGATAGGGCTCTGTGGAGCGTGCAGTGCGCGGTCTCTGCGGGGCCGAGAAGCACATTCTCTTCCTGCCCAGACGGTTTCACCACAGAGAAGGAAAGAAGGCCTTGTGCTGCTCTCCCTGCCCCAACAAATGTGACGTGTGTTGATCGTGATGGGGCGTGTCTGGGACTGATGTCTGTCAGAGCACAGTCATGCACACCCCCAGCTGTGCTTGAATCTCATTCCGAGGTAACCCACCCCACCTGTCATGTGTGGTCATGCACTGAAAGCCACACACACGTTCATGCTGCTGCTGCCCCTGCCCTGGTGTGAACCGTGCTGATTCCCCTCCACAGCCTTTGTGGCATGCATGTCTTGACAAATGTAAGACCCATGATACCACAGGAGTGTCACCATACTGCCCTGCTACTCTGCCAGCTCAGTAGTGGACGTGCGTGGTGTCAGCTGAAGTGGGGGTGAGTTGTCACAGACATCACTCCCACCTCCAGCCCCGGTGACTTAGCTTGGGCCTTGTCCGGAAAACCTGGAAGTATTAACACAGAGATGGGTCCAGTGTGCCCCTCTCGTAGACGTGTGACAAAAACAACACAATGACAGAGATGAACACTGGCCCCTTCCAGTCGAACAGTCTGGCCTGGCAGAGTGGGGAGTTGTGCCTGTGCGGGAGGGAGCCCAGGGTCTACTGTGTTCTACTTGTTTCCCATAAGACCTCAGATGCAAATTTAAGGACATTGATTGACTAGTGGTGTCTTCTCGAAAATTTCTCATCAAAACCAGAAGTGAAGCATGAGTGTCCACCTGCTGTGGACAGATGTGGCTGTGGCAGGTGGTTTGGCCCAGTAATCGGGATGGCATGAGGTGGCTGTGAACTGAGTCTGCTCTGAAAATTTGTTTGTATGTTGTTTGAAAAGGCGTGTGCTCCCTATCTTGGCACTTGCAGGAACATGAAGGCAGGTGTCTCGCCAATTGTCCTCTCTCTCCCATGTCAGTCCACAGACATTAGCAGAGCCACAGCCAACGAGCCCACATTTGGGATGGGAGTGGGATTGTTTAGTTCCTGATGAGAAATTATAAGAATCGAATGTGGAAAAGAGGACTTAACATATTAGAAGATTGAAAATACCAAAATCGATCTCGTAGAATCCCTTCCCGCAGGGCAAACTCAATCTGTGTGGCCAGTGTGACAGGGCCGGCTCTGTGTGGGTGTCCACAGGTCCAGGACTGCCCACTGGTCCTCTTCACAGGCAGAGCTGAGTACACAGCCACCCCTAGCCCACCTGCTTTCACTGTCACCTTCCTTTGTCCTGCACGTTGGGCAGTTCTCTCTCATAGGACAGCACTATTCTTTTAGAACGTAAAAGCCCTCTGCTGACCTGGGACCCTAGAGAGAAACAAAAAAACCGCTCCGAAGAGAACAGAGCTGGGATTCTGATTACTGGCAGTGGGAGAGCCCTGCCTTTTTTGTGTTAGTGTGAGCAGAAAGACTGTCTTGTCTGAAATGTGCTTTTGTCGGCAATTCCCCAATGCAAAGTAAGCAACAGAAAATATTTGTACTTGATTTAGTGACATTTAGATGTTGACACTGACCTGAGTAGGATTCAAGATAGGAAAAGAAAAAAAAAAGTCTCCCGTCTGACTGCCTCTGCAGGGTGGTTAAATTTTCCAAGTCTAAGAATGACAGTGAGTGTAGGAGTTTAGGAAGTTCGTGTCCAGTCCCTCAACCCATTCTTGGTAGCCACAACCTGCTTTACTTGCTAATCAGGATCCATATTAATACTACACGTAATGATGCAGAGGCATAGAATATAAAACAAATAGCCAGAAACCACCGTCAGGCTCAACTTTCTCATTGACCCTTGTTTGTTTGGAGGGCCGTTTGGACAACACAGGAAGCAGGTGGGGACCCCACTCCCCTTCAGGCGGCGTGGGCCAGGCAGGCAGAGGTCACCTTCTACAGTCTTCATTGTTGATGTTACCTCCTGTAACCAGAACACTGTTGTGTTTCAAAATATGAATGAATGAGACAAATTGTAAATACTTTGTAAACAAGCATTTGTACTTGGATGGAAGGCCTTTAAAGGGCACGCAAATCCTACCATAAAGAGGTAAATAAATAGACCTTTTTGTACACTCTTGTTTTGTTTTTCCTGGAAAACTCAGGTTTAGTAAAGTAACACAGGACATGTGGGTTTCATTTTTCCCAGACAGGTGAGGTGGGGAGGAATGGGAGCAGGTTTCCCCAGGGGCAACAGGGTGGCACAGAGCTCCTTAAAGCCTGAGGAGGAGGAGGAAGGGGACCAAGGATACCATTATTTCCCACTTCCCTGTTAGGCCGAGGTGGCCACCCAGGGCCCATTAGACTTCTCTCGCAGCTGCATGCCACGCGCTCCCTTGCGGACTGCTGCACGTGTTTCTAATACCGACCAGAGTCCCGCCCCTGCGCGCTCCGATTGGCTCGCGCCCCCTCCCTCCCCCCCCCCTCACGAGAAGCCACGCTGATTGGCCCGCATGCTCAGCACTAATTGACCCGCGGCTGGGCGCAGTCTAGCAGCGGGCATGTCTCCGTGGGCATGTGGGCCCGTCTTCAGCCTGGTGTCCCAGTCTACCTGCGGCTGAGGTGAGTGGGGCGCCCCCGTGTCCTGGCAGCGGCTACCCCGGAGGCGCTCCCGCGGCGTTTGTCCTCTAACCCAGCGGCCGGTCGTCAAGGGGACGCGCAGTCTGGGTTACAAACTTCTGGCTTAGGGCACTCCTCCGCGGGCTCAGTTCGCTCGAGGAGGGCCCACTGGGACCACCCGGTTCTGGGGTGCCTCTTGCCTCAACCGTTTTACAGTGTCTCGGCAGCTCCGCCAGGGTGTGCCAGGTTCTGCGCTTTCAAACTTGGCTTTTGCCTGCTGGGGTCGTGGATCCATCATGGGGCTGCTAACTCTCAGGTCAGCGGTTCCCAACCACCAGCGGCCCGCGGGCGAACGACCACGCTTTCTAAGCAGTTCTAAGACTCTAAGTGAGTCGGGATCGGCCCCGGGGAGCGAGATTGAATTTTCGTGACCTCGCAAAGGGTTGGTGCCTTGCAGTGGCAGAGCCATTTCACTGAGTTCAAGTTAGAGAAAGTGGTTTATTAGAATGGGGCCAACAGCGGAGAGAGACTGACCGCAAAGTACTCTGCTTTAACGACATCCCACTTGTGTTCCGAATACAGAGCTAATGATGTTATTGCTTGGCCTTCACCTGTTGGGGAAGCAAGCCATCTACAGGTGTTTTAGGATAATCCCGGGATGCTGGGTATGTTAACTTTTAGCAAGCAGACAGAGCAATACCATCCTTTCCGTCTTTGGCCAGACGAGGATGTCTCTCGCTGGTTGGTTGTCCAACCAGCTAGCAAGAATTAGTGTGTGTTGAGGGGGCGTCTCAGTTCTCTGGAGACTCTTCAGGGGAACATTTACCTCTTGAGCAATGAATGCAGCAAGTGACTACAGATTCTAAAGAGACTCCAGGCAGAGTCAAAACATGCTGAAATCAGACTAACCACAGTCTGGAAAAAGCTGGTGTGAGGCTCAGTGAGAAAATCAGATAGACTATCACTTTGGTGATTTGCATCACTCCTGGAGGCGATGGTCTCAGGCATTTCCCCGATGTTTGCTACCTGTGCAGGTCCCCTGCCCGACTTAAGTGTAGGATATTAGGACGTTCTCATCCAGGCCCTCAGACCTGGTTAGGTCATGTGTCCTTTTTCTTGTTGAGGTGTTGAAGTTTTTCTTTTTGTTGTTTTAAGTTAGATTGGTTGTCGCAAAAGAATTGAAGTCGGTTTGAATTTTACCTTTTTTTCCCCATGGAATCAACCATTGTGCACAGGAGAATTTTAATGTTAACCTCATGAAAACGTTACACTTCATACATAGGCGCATACACTAATACATACATGCACATATATAAGGAAAAGTAATTCCAAACCATTTGCAATGCTGAATGCTGAATGACAGAACACAATTGAAAAAAAAAAAGAACTTTAGCTTTCCAAATTGTCCTCAATTCTATTCAATTAATTGGAAATGTAACTCCCAGAACCTCCCCTCTACTATCAGGATGAAGGGCTGCAGTTCAGTTTTATTTTCGGCCGTGACAAAACTTTGGGGCACCCTTGTTCCCCCAAACAAGAAGACCAAAGCACTGAGTGGGTCCTCAGCGCTCAAGGATGAATTCAGGCCAACAGGCTCTAGGGGCAAAGAGCTCCAGCTATCAGTGCTGTGGGCAGGGACCCCTGGCTGCCATGGGAGGGAGGGAAGGGCAGGCATCAGCCCCCTTAGCTCCTCAAGGCTTCTCAGCTCTGGGGGTGAAAAACGATGAAGATGGTGCTCCACTGGGACAGGTTGTTCCAGGAAACAGTTGGTGGAAATTCGTAACTTCTGACAGCATGCTGCCCTCAACTGTCAGTTGCGTATTAATCAGTGTCCCATAGGCGTGGGAAGCTGGGGTCAGGATATGTTGAGCCTCTTTTGCCTCCAGAGGAGACCAGAAGGGGACCGTGACAGTGAAGTGGATATTTTGGTTTGCTGGACCTCCAGGTGCAGGCGCTCTATTTCCAACCAACTCCGGCCTGTACTGTCAGAACATCAGGAGGGTCTGCGGTGTCACACCGCTTCTTGGACACTCAGTTGTCCAGGATTCTAAACTGCCACCTGGCCACCACGGGCAACAGGGCTCACTTAACGACCACTGCTAGGGCTAACAGGCCACCCTGATAGATAGACGTGGAGCTACATGGTTCTTGGGTAAAGTGACCAGACGTCCCGCTTTTGGAGGGACAGTCCCGATTTTAAACAATTTTCCCCACGTTCAGCGGCATTTTTAAAAAGTCCCAATTTTTGGAAAGAATGCATGACAAGCTAGGGAACAGCAGGAGAACGGGAAGGGAATATACCCCCTCTACACCCCACCCCTACCCCCTGCTCAATGGTGGCCTGCTTTACCAATGTTAAAATCTGGTCACTTTATTCTTGGGGTCCCTCAGGGCCACAGGGTATCTTGTGGTAGTTCCCCCAGGCCCCATCCTGACTCACCTGCCCGTGAGAGTCATCGAGGTAGCCATGGCCTCTGAGGCCCTCACAGTCACCTTGGTCACCTGCTCCTCTATGACAACTCTGACTCTCAAGGTATCACGTACCTTACTGACCATACCCCACACTTGCTGAATCATGGCCTAGTCCACTGTCGCCGCCACCAGAGGCCCACATGGCATCTCCTAGACCGGTGTTATCTCTGCTCAGGAAGCTGCCAATCCCTTCAGCGATCTTGTAAGTTCCTCAGTTTTACTCTTAGAGCTGCTCAGAGCAGTGTCTGTGTGTAATGGGTATAAAGAATGTTTTTTTAAGGCTCTGATTCTTCTCTCTCTCATTCATTATTAATATTCCCCTTTATTCGTGGAGTGTAACAGGCAAAGAAAAGCATGCTATGTACAGTGACAGTATTCCAGTAACATGCCCTCCCCCACCATCCCCCATATGGTTCGTTTCTTCTCTCCTCTTTCTTTTCACATCCATCCTAATCCACCCCCTGCTGCCCCTAGCTTAATCATAGACTTCAAAAGTATGGTGTGGAAGCCATATTTTTCCTTTGTAGTAATGGTATCATGAACTATTTATGAGCTTGATTACCTGTGCTGAGCATAATGCCCTCCTCCAGTCTTGCCCTTATCACGAGGTGTTTGACAGACTCATCATTGTTTTTTAAGGATGCATAGTATTCTGTTGTGTGTGTTTCAGTTTATTCATTCATTCCTCCTCAGATAAGGTTTTTTAATTGTTTCCATCTTTTGCGATTACAGAAGTCGCGTGATAAAGGTGTGTGTGTGTGTGTGTGTGTGTGTGTTCTTTATTTCTTTTTTTTTTTTTTCCCTTTCTTTTTGTTTTTTTTGGGGGCATCACTGCCTCTGGTGGTCATTATCCAGTGCCGCTCCTGAGAGCCGCAGCTGGATTGGAACCGCCAAGCCCGCGGGCTGCAGTTCCGCACTCAACCACTTAGGCCACCGGGGCTCAGCCCGTGTTCTTTATTTCTTTAGGGTATCCTAACGTACAGAGTTGCATGATCGTAAGGTACTTGTATTTGCATTTGTTTAAGAAAGCTCCATGTTGTTTTAGTCCCGCCAGCAGTGTATGAGTGTTCCAAGCTCTCCACATCTTCTCCAGCCTTTCCTTTGTTTTAAAATTTTGCTGAGAGGGTGGGTCCACGGGAGGAGGTATCTGTAGGTGCTAGGTTGTATATTTCGGTTCTCTTATCCATTGGTCTGCAATTTATTGTTATACCAGTACTGAGCTGTTTTGATTACCGTAGCTATATAATAATTTTTAAACTCGGGGAATCAAAAATAAAAATAAAAACTGTTTTTATCTTTTAATAGTGTCCTGTTTATCCTAGGTTTCTTTCCATTCCATATTAAATTGATGGTTAGTTTTTCTATTTCTTTGAAGAAGTGTGCTGGAACTTGGATCAGATTTGTATAGGAGTTAGAAAGTGCTTTTAGTGATACATTTAAGTATTTTATCTTTTGGGTAGTTATTGTAAATGGTACTGTGCTTTCCATTTCCTTTTCAGAGTCCTCTTTAATAGACAAATATGAGTTTGAAGTTTGTGGTTCCTGTTTTGTTGAAAGACATTTTTTTAACCAGGAAAAGGTATTGGATTTTATTAAAGGGCAAAATCAGTTTTCTGCCTTAACTGATATCATGCAGTTCTTTTCATGTTTTATTGATGGGATGAGTTGTATTGGTTGTTTTGCTAATGTTGAACTAGCCTGGTGTGAAACCCACTTGATCACTGATAGTTTTAACCTTTTTCTAAGTTTTTTTCCTCCTGCTCTCTCCCTTCCCCCACTCCCACCCCTAGGTTTCCATTGTTTCTCCATAGTCTTCCAAATTTGTTTCTTTCGGTGTGAAAACTACATTTTCGTTTTCTTTTCCTTTTTTATTTTATTATAATTTAAAAAATCACGGGCTGAGCCCCGGTGGCGTAGTGGTTGTGCGCGGGACTGCGGCCCACTGGGATGGAGGTTCAATTCCAGCAGTGGGGCTGGGCCTCCTACTCCCACCACTGCCGGAGAGCAGTGATGCCGCCCCCCCCCCCCAAAAAAAAAAAACAAAAAACAAAAAACAAAAAAAAATCACTTTATTGGGGACTCAGCAGCTCTTATAACAATCCATACATTCATTGTGTCAAGCACATTTGTACATATGTTGCCATCATCCTTTTTTAAATGTTTTCTTTCGACTTGAGCCCTTGTTATCCGCTCCTCATTTTTCCCTTATCTCTCCCACCCTCATGAACCCTTGATAAATTATAAATTATAATTCTTTTCATGTCGTACACGGTCAACTGTCTCCCTTCACCCAAGTTGTTCATCACCCTGGGGGTGGGACGGGGTGGGGGTTATATGTCAGTCATTGTGACCATTTCCCCTTTCTCTTTCCTCCCCCGTCACTACCCTCATGGTAGTGCTGCTCCCTTTCTTGTTCCTGAGGGGCTTCTCTCTCCTGGATTCCGTGTGCTCAGCTGCGCCTGTCTGTGTGCATGCTCTGGTCTAGCTAGATTCGTGAGGTAGAACTTGGCTCATGATCTTGGGGACAGTGGGAGAGGAGGCATGAGAAACTAGAGGAATGTTGTGTGTGTCATCGGTGCTATACTGCACCTTGACTGGCTCGTCCTTTCCTTGTGACCCTGTGTGAGGGAATGTCCAATTGTTTACAGATGGACTTTGGGTTTCCACTCTGCCCCCTTCTTATCCTTTATAATAATGGTACCATAAAGTATTTATCTTTTTGATGTTGATTAAATTTGCTAAGCATAATATCTTCCAAATTTGTCCGTGTGATGAGGCACTTGGCAGTTGCAATATTGTTTTTAAGAGGTGTATAATATTTCATTCTGTGCATGTACTAGAGTGTATCCATTCTTAAACAGATAGCCTTTTTGGTTGTTTCCATCTTCTTGCAATTATAGAAACTGCTGTGATAAACATGGGTGTGTGTGTGTGTGTGTGTGTGTGTGTGTCCGTGTTGGTATATGCCAAGTACAGAGATTGCAGGCACACATGGTATTTCTATTCGCATTTGCTTAAGGATGCACCGTACTGTTTACCACAGTGGCCGTATTGCAATTCTGCCAGCAGGACTTAAGTCTCCTACTCTCTCTACATTCTCTCCAACATTTGTTGTTCTTCTTTGTTTTTAATTGAATTTTGTTTTCAGTGTCGGTGTGAGGTGGTGGTATCTCATTATCATTTTAATTTGTATTTCTCTTACAGCAAATGATCACAGATTACAACCTTTTTTTAAAAAAATCATATTACTTACTGCCTGGATGTCATCTTCAGTGACTTGTCCATACATGGCTTCTGCCCATTTTTTATTGGCTTATTTGTGTTTTTCTTATTAAAGTGGTGAAGTTTTCTATCTATTTTCAAGATTAACCATTTATTCAAAATATCATTGCCAAAATCTCCCCCCACCCATATGTGGGTTTTCTTTTTATTCTTTTTATGAAGTCCTTTGATGTCCATAAGTGTGATGTTTTTAGGATTGCTCTTTTCATGACTATTGATTGTGGATCCAAGCTAAGAAGAATCTTTCACAACTCCAACTTCTCCTCCATGGAACGGTCGTGAAGGTTTTGATCTTTGACTTGAGTAGTAATGCACACCAAAGGCTACGATCCTTGACCTTCAGCAGCGAGTGTTTCAAGTCCTTCTCACTTTCAGCGATCAGGCAAAATGTCAGCCAGCCTGCTCCAGGATAAAAGGGACAGAAACTTAAATCAGGCTGCCTGATTTGAGAACCTCGCCATTTGGCATCTAGATTAGGCCGTACTCATATGTTTGTGTTTTTATTTTTAAAACACTCTATCTACTCTTATGGATAATTTCTATTATGTACCTTTATAAAATAATTGATAGCTTATATCATTTAATTTTTAGGATGGTGTGTATTTCAGGCAAGGAAATGTCCCAGACAAGCAGTGGGATCCATTTAACATCATGCCTTCTTAATTTAAGAATTTCGTGATACAAAGTTCTTTCTTCTACCTGTATGCTTGTCACTGGTTTTTATTTCTCTAGACAAGCCAACCTAACCCATTGGCTTTCTTTCCTTTTCATATAACGTTGGTGGTCAATTTTTTCATTTCTTTGTGCTGGGGTTTGGATCAGAATTGCATTGAATTTATAGACTGCTTTTGGTAGTGTACATTTTTCCTATATGAAATCTTTCTAGTAAATATGGGACCTTTTGTTTATGAAACTCTTCTATTTATGGAAGTGTTTTATGGGTTTTTTTGTGTAAGTTTTGTTTCTCTGGTGAGATTTACTCCTAATTACTTTGGGTGGTTATTATAAATTATGTTCTTTTAATTTCCTTTTCAGAGTCATCTTCCTCAATATAGAAAAATCCTACTGATTTCAGTGTGTTGATCTAGACACATGACAAACATTTCAGTTTGTGTTTTGCTGCAGCTGCCGTGTTGTCCATTGGGGTGTCTTGTCTAGCTTTTTGATGTCTTTAAGAGCTCTGACACTTCCAAGACTATGATGAATAAGAGTGGTGGCAAAGGGGAAGCCTGTCTGGTTCCCAGTCTGAGGGGGGATGTTCCACTCAGCTTCTCTCCACTGAGTGAATGGGTTGGTTGTTGAGTTTTGCTTATATGGCCTTTTGTCATGTTGAGCGATTTCCCTTCTACCCCTAGTTTGTCAAATACCTTTTCTGCAGCAGTTGATATCATCGTGACTTTTACTTATATGGTGGTTTACTTAAATTTCCCCCCAATATTGAGCCATCCTTGCAATGCATATCAGGCATGGATCCAACTTGATCATGATTTTTTTGTTGTTTAATTTTGTTAGTGATTTTTTTTTCAATGGTCAAACAGTTTTTTTGGAAGGAGCCTCGAGGCGGTCGCCCCCTGCCCACCCCCCACCCCCTCGCCCCTCCGTGGGGTCCCGGCGTCTTCGCTAGCAGGCTCCGGCATCAGCGACCAGGAGACAAGATGCCGGCGCCACGCGAGACAGAGTGCTTGTTAGTGGTTTTTTTTTGAAAATTCTGCACCTATATTCATAAGTGTTGTACAAGGGGGTGCCCCCACAAAACAGGAGAAAAGCTCCACTCAGCAGAGCTTTTGGAGGATGCATTTTTTCTGCTAGACAAGTACCAACCGACTTTCTCTGAGTTAGTGCACCCAGTGGCATCACCTGGGAAAGTTCTCTCTGGCCACAGGGAATTTTTTTCATGAACGCAGTTTTGCTCGCACCTAGGTTCTTTGACGTTTTTGTTGTGATGGCCCATTGAAGAGAATTTAAGAGACCAATGTGTGGTTGTGAAATTTTGTCTCCTGCTCTGGGAAAATGACGCAGAAATGGTTGTGATGTTGATCACAGCTTACTAGGACAGCACTGTGGAAAACACTCAAGTGTATGAATGGTTTTTCCATTTCAAAAAAAGATGAAATACAGATTGATGGCAAACCTTGTTTTGGACATCTGTCAATTTCCCTCAGACGAAAATGTAGACTCGTAATGCATTTGGAGTTCCTTCCACCAGGTCAAACTGTCGATCAAGCTTTCTCTTTAGAGATTCTGAAAAGATTGGTTAGCAGTCTGTGACAAAGAAGCCCCGCCTTGTGGCAAATGGGGTACTGGTTTTGCTACCACAACAATACACCTGCTCACGCACCCAACTCAGTGTGCCAGTTTTGGGCAATAAACAGCATGTCTTTCTTATCCCATTTATCTCTTTGCTACTTCTTTTTGATTCTGGGAATTAAGAGGGACGTGAATGGACTGAGATTTAAAGACTTAGATGAAGAAAAAATGGGGAAGGTGTCGGCCATCCACACTGATGAGTCTGAAAAATCTTTTCAAGACTGGAACCGCAATTTGACAAAGTATTACAGGAAATGGAGAGTATTTTGAAGTTGACAAGGTTGTTTTGTAAAAACAAAAAAGCAAAAACCTTAAATACATAGCTTTAAAAAAAATCAGTGTTTTGTCTTGTTTAGTCCCTCCCCTTGTAGACTTTCCTGTTGTAGCGATGCCTTTGCTTGGCTTTGCTATCAGGGCTTTACTTCATAAAACAAATGTCAGAGTGTGCTGTGTTTCTCTATATTCTGACATAGTTTGAATGCTTTGTAGGGTTCCCCAGTAAAACCATTTGGTCCTGGATTTTTGTTGTTGGGAGTTTTTTTAATGACTAGATCTATTTCTTAAAGTGTTGTACATCTATTACGGTTTTCAGTATCAGGATTTGTTACTTGAGATAGGTAATGTGGTTCTAGAGATTTGCCTCTCTCATCTAGGTTTTGGAATTTGTTTGACTAGTTTTTCCTAATGTATAATTACATTTTAGCTGGTTGTGTTGTGAACTCACCCATTTAATTTCTTATTTATAACATTTGCTTTTCCTTTGTTATGCTTGCCTGTGTGTGTGCATGTTATTTGTTGTAGTCTATTTGCTAGGATTTAATTTTTTAAATTAAAAAAAAATTTTTTTATTTAGGCATCACTGCCCTGGTGGTGGGAGTAGGAGGCCCAGCCTTTGCTCCTATGAGCGAGAATTGAACCTCCATCCCAGTGGGCCGCAGTCCCGCGCACAACCACTACGCCACCGGGGCTCAGCTATTTGCTCGGATTTAATTGCGACTATTTACACCTATGCTTATGAAGAATATTGATCTCTCATCTCCTATTCTGGTGATGTCTTTACCTGGTTTTGGTATCAAAAAGTGAAAAGCGCAAATTTAGGAGTTTTCCATTTTTTCACATACCCTGGAACCTACTGAGTAGAATTAGTGTCAGTACCAATGGAAATGTTTGCTAGACTTCACCAGTAAAGTTGTCTAGTCCAGAATTTTATTTTGTTGGACTTTTTTGTGGCTTAATAATTTTTTTCTTGTTATAGATCTTTTCAGCTCATGTTGGTGTAGGCAGTGGTGTGTTTCTAAAAATCTATTCTAAGTTTGCAAATTTGTTATAATACAGTTCTTCATAGGATTGTGCTAGCCTTTTTATTTCACTTGGCTCTTTTGAGATGGTGCCCATTTCATTCCTCATTCATGATATTTGCCCACATCTTCTTTTCCTGGGTAAGATTTGCCTGGATGCCACTAGCAATAGCAACAGTCTCTATTATATCTTCTCTTCTTGTGGATAAAGGTTTGTTTCAGTGTGCTTTTTCTAATTATTTGGAAACTTGGGGGTTTTGATTCTTTCATGTGTGTATTTATTATTATATATTGCCATCTGAGGGCTGAGCCCCGGTGGCCTAAGTGGTTGAGTGCGGAATTGCGGCCTGCAGCTTGGAGGTTCAAATCCAGCGGTGGCTCGCAGGAGCAGCACTGGGTAGCTCCCGTGACCACCAGAGGGCAGTGATGCCCCCCCCCAAAAAAAATGATTAAATTGCCATCTGAGCATGACTTTTTCTGTATCCCAAAGATGTTGGGAAATAAGTGTTCATTCTTATTTGTTTCATAGAATTCTTAATTTTTATTTCTTTTATAAACCAATAGCTTTAAAGCAGGTATTATTCCATGTGTTTGATTTTAGTGTTCTAGCTTTATACTGTTGTGATTGGAGAAGATGCTTTGTAATACGTCGATAATTTTCAAATGCATCGAGTTTGCTTTGTGGCCTAACTTAAGCCCTGTGCTGGATGAGAGCCGTGTGCATCGGGGAAGAACGTGTGCCGTGCAGCTCTTGAGTGGAATGTTCTGTTTATGTTGATGAGGCCAGGTTGGTTGCGGGACTGCCCAGTTCCGGCTTTTTGTGAGTTTCTTTCTCCTGTTCTCCTTCATCAAAGGTGGTATAGAAAACTCTCCAACTGTTACTGTGGCTGTACTTGTTGGGTGCTATTGCGTCAGTTCTGACCCATATCGACGCTGTGCGCAGCGGAACGAAACACTGCCCAGTCCTTCGTCATCCTCACGATTGTTCCTGGGCTTAAGCCCATCATGCGGCCACTGTGCCAGTGCCTCTCTGTGAGAGCTTTCTTTTTGCTGCCCTCTAGTTTATCAAGTGTGGTGGCCTTCTCCCGGGACCAGTCTCTCTTGACAACACGTGCCACGTGGAAGGCAGAGGCTCACCTTGCCTCCAAGGCCCATTTTGACTCTACCTCTTCCAAGCCAGCTTTGTTTGTGCTTTTGGCAGTCCCTGGTGCTTTCCATCTGCTTCACGTGTGTACATCCAGCTTTCACGTGCGTACATCCAGCTTTCACGTGCTACATGCAGCTTTCACGTGCTACATCCAGCTTTCACGTGTGTACATCCAGCTTTCACGTGCTACATCCAGCTTTCACGTGCTACATCCAGCTTTCACGTGCTACATCCAGCTTTCACGTGTGTACATCCAGCTTTCACGTGCTACATCCAGCTTTCACGTGCTACATCCAGCTTTCACGTGTGTACATCCAGCTTTCACGTGCTACATCCAGCTTTCACGTGCTACATCCAGCTTTCACGTGCTACATCCAGCTTTCACGTGTGTACATCCAGCTTTCACGTGCTACATCCAGCTTTCACGTGCTACATCCAGCTTTCACGTGCTACATCCAGCTTTCACGTGCGTACATCCAGCTTTCACGTGCTACATCCCGGCTTGATGCAGACACAGCTCACCCTCATGCCCCTGATCGTCCGCACACGGATGGCTTTGTGCAACAGACAGCCGTGAATCTCTCGGCTGCTGCTTCTGTTCACGTCAATTGTAGAACCAAGCAATGCAAAGCCCTTGACCTCGTCAATCTTTTCTCCGGATATCACGGTGGATCTTATTGGTCCAGTTGGGAGACCTGAGCTGTAACCCTTCGTGAAGGTGGCAAATCCTGATCTTCATCAGCAAGTGCTTCACGCCTCCCTCCCTTTCACTTGTATCATTTACATGTGACAGGTTGTCTTATAATAAGCTTTCCTCCAATCCTGATGCTGCATTCTTCCTCATATAATCAAGCTCCTCTGGTTATTTGGTCAGCATACAGACTGAATAAGTCTGATGAAAGGATACAGCCCCTGACACACACCTCTCTGATTTTAAGTTGTTTTTAAAACCATTCCTGTTTTCTGTTCACACAACTGCTTTTTGATTCTTAGACAAGTTCTGCATGAGCACAATGAAGTGTTCTAGAATTCCCATTTTTCTCAAGGTTATCCATAGTTTGTTGTGACCCACACAGTTGAATGCTTTTGCCTAGTCAGTAAAACACAAGTCCACATCTTTCTGGTATTCTCTATAACCCTTGTTCCACGCCTTATTCTGTGTCTGACCTGGACCTTTGGGTGCTTCAGATCACTGTGCCACTATGACCACTGAAGGATCATCAGCAAAAATGTACTTGCATGTGGTAACAATGACATGGTTCTATAATTTGAACATTTTTCTTCAGAATGAGTGAATGCAAGTATGGATCTCTTTCACTCAGTTGGTCAAACAGCTGCCTTCCAGATTTCCTGGCACACGCAAGTGAGTGTTTCCACGTTTCATCAACTTGTTGAAACTTTAGAAGGGTATTCCATCAATTCCTGTAGCCTTATTTTTGCCTAATGTTTTCAGTCCATGTGTCAGTCTGGGTGGACTAGACAAACAAATCCAGAGACACTCATATGGGTATAAGAAAGCTTTATATGAAAGAACAGTTGTATATTGAGAAAGCATCCCAGACCAGATCAAATTCATTAAGTCCAACCTTAGTCCATATGTCCCATACTTGTCCATAAATTCCTCTTCAAACTCAAGCAGCACATGCAATGATGCCGAATGCAGGAAGATCACAGGCCGGTGGGTAGACGAGGTCTTGTGGATCCAGTGGTGATGGAAGCATTTCAATGTCGGCACAGCTCTCCACATGTCTCCTCCAGCTCTGTGAGCGTCTCAACAGCAGGGAAGGCAGAGATAGTGGGTCTGGCCTCCTGTGAGCTATTTATTTCCATCATGCCTCCAAATAAGGTCATCAAGTTGTGACCTGATTGACAGGCTAGACCACCCCTTTGCTCAAGTTGACAGGAGATGATGTCACTGCCACAGTGCAATGTGGACTTCTTCCTTCATTACCATTGGTTCTTGCTTATATGCCAATTCTTGAAATGGTTGAATGTCAAGCACTTCTTTTTGGGACAGTGACTTTGTAGTCTTTCCATCTTATTTTTTCCTAAATAGTTTCATTGGTATATAATTCATATACCATACAGCTCTCTAATTCAAATATATTAAGAAGAATTGTACTATAATCACCACGGCAAAGTTTAGAACATTTTTTTCTTCCTTGTAGTCATTGTTTTTAGCTCACCACTTTCTCCCCCATGCTCCCTTCCCATACCCCCAAGAAGCCATTATTTCAGTTACTGTTTTTATAGTTTACATACCCTGGATGTCATATACAGAAAACCATGCAATTTTAAAAGACACACACACACTAGTAGCCCAACATTCACAAAGTAAAAACCTTAATGAAAAAAAAAATCAGAAAATATTAGAAACAAGAGCAAATTTAAAATGGGTCAAAAGGGAGATTGAGGATAGGCTGTGAAGGTTTCATATAACATTCATCTGCAGTGATCCATTTTCCAATGCATCCTGCATGGCAGCAAGGCTGTTTGTGTCCCTGGTATGTGGTCAGGGTGGATTCACCAGAGGCTTTATCCATGTGCATTTATCCCTTCCCCTTTTTTCTTGGTAACTGAAGCAACTTTAAAATGAAAAGAGACTGCATTTTAGCCTAACTGCATCTGCACAATGCCTTTACACTGCTTGGTGTAATCACGGGCACATTCACATCTCTCCGCGACAGTCAGAGGGGGTTCACAGCCGGCTCAGTCCACGTGTCGGCCCTGCAAGTGCAAACTGGCCTTCCACTGTCGTCGTCATCTTCTGCAGACAGAGTTCACCATTTACACATTGAGACCATTCCTGCCTGGGCCTTGGGCTTTATCGTTTACAGTCTTTGGATCTTGCAGGATGGCGTGCTTCGTCCACGTGGATTTAGTTGATGCCTCGCTTAGATTAGATGGCTGCTAGCATCAAGATGCGCCTTTAACATCCCAGACATTTTTTTTTACGTCATAAAAGACATTTTTTACTGGCAAAGGCATTTTTTTAACCTATGCAAAAAAAGAATACTGCCCAAATGATGGTGACGATACTAGCCACCACTCTTTCCAAGCATTTTCACTTCACAGAGGAGGTGGGCAGAGTGAGCAGGAGGTGGGGTTGACAGAAATGTTTAATACCATCTTTAATAATAAATGTCTAGACTGTTGAATACGAAATTGATGTTTAGGACTGTAAAACCCTATCTAATTCACAACAAAATAACTGTATATTAAATATCACTTCAGTTATCTCATTGTAGGTAGGCAAAGCAGCCAAGAAACCACTGGAAAACTCAGAGTGAGAGAAGACACGCCTTGTGCCTGAAGCTAAACGTACTCCACAGCTAGTGAGCTGAGAGACCAGTGTTAATGCTCATACTTTCTGATTCCTGCTTGATCGTGCTGTGCTGCAAGTGATTTGAAATAGATCTTATTCGTCACTCGTTTTTATTTGTGTGTGTGTTTCTTAATAAATCGCTTGATTGGGGGCTCATACAACTCCTATCACAATCAATACATACATCAATTGTTTGCAGGCCACATTTGTTGCCGTCATCACTCTCGAAACATCCTCCTTCTACCTAGGCCCTCGGTAAGAGCTTCCCATATTTCCCCTCCCTCCCCCCCATGAACCCTTAACAATTTGCAAATTGTCACTATTTTGTCTTTGTATACTGCCCGATGTGACCCTTCACCTACTTCTCCGTTGTCCGTACCCCAGAGAGGAGGTCATATGTAGATCCCCTCTCCACTCCACCTTACCTCCAACCTCCCTCCACCCTCTTGGCATTACCACTATCACCCCTGGTCCTGAAGGGGTCATCTGTGCTGAATTACCCCTATTACTGGCTCCTATCCATACCAGTGTCTATCCCTTGGACTTGTAAGGTAGAATTGGGATCATGATTGTGGGTGGAAGGAAGCTTTTAAGAACTAGAGGAAAGATGCATATTTCATTGTTGCTACACTGTACCTTGAGTGGCTCGTCTCCTCCCTACAACCCCTCTGTAAGGGGCTGTCGCTTTACCTATTGATGGACTTTGGTTCTCCAATCTGTACTCCCCCTCATTTATATGATATAATTTTCAGTTCTTTGATGCCTGATACCCAATTCCTTCCACACACAGGCTGGTGTGCTTCTTCCACGTGGGTTTTGTTGCTTCTGAGCTAGATGGTTGCTTGTTTAAGTCTTTAAGACCCCAGTCTCTGTATCTTTTGATAGCCGGGCACCATCAGCTTTCTTCACCACATTTGCTTATGCACACATTTGTCGTCAGCAATTGTATCAGGAAGGTGGCCCTGCAATGATATGTTCTTTTTCAGTTCTTGAAGCCAGACACCTGATCCCTTTGACACCTTGTGGTCACACGAGCTGGTGTGCTTCTTCCATGTGGGCTTTGTTGCTTCTGAGCTACTTGGCTGCTTGTTTCCTTTCAAGCCTTTAAGACCCCACCCAGACATTATTCTGTCTGATAATGACACTATCAGGTTTTTTTTTTTGGGGGGGGGGCCATCATTGCCCTCTGGTGGTGGGAGTAGGAGGCCCAGCCTTGCTGCTGGATTTGAACCTCCAACCCAGTGTGCCGCAGTCCCGCGCACAACCACTACGCCACCGGGGCTCAGCCCGGCACTATCAGTTTTCTTTGCCACACTTGGCCTTATCTTCAGCAGTGTCTTCATGAGGTTGAGCAGTGAGCAGGACCAGGTCCATAAGAACTAACCGTTTGCTCAGATTAGAGCTGGAATTAAGTGCAAACTCCAAATACATTCAAATATTTGTGGTTTATATATGTCTCAGGCTCACTTTAGAGACATCATTATCATTTTATGATAGACAATATTATCAATCATTCCCCCTGGGGCATAAGGTAATTCTATTGATGGTGTCATTAATTTGGCCAGTAGTGAATTTAAGACCCTGTTGAGTAAAGGATATTTTACAAGTATAGGTTAGTTACAAGCCATAATAAATGAATTGTCTGGTAGAGATTAAATTCTTGAGTGGACACTATTTACACAAATAGTGTTGACAATAGGGCAAAACTTTAAAATGGGGCTGAGTCCCGGTGGCAAAGTGGTTGTGCGGCCCCCTGGGACGGAGGTTCAATTCCAGCAGTGGGGCTGGGCCTCCTACTCCCACCGCCGGAAAGCAGTAATGCCCCCCTCCAAAAAAAAAAAAACTTTAAATGACATTCATTCACAAAGGCAGAACCATACTGCCAGTTTAATACATGTCATAATAAAGCAAGGAGGCCATTTAAATAGTGTGCATATGGTGGTGCTGGGCCACCATTCGTTGGGTACCCTCAAGGCAAGGAATCCAAACCAAAGTCCAACGACTGCCAGTTCTACAGCCCAGGGTCTTACGGTCACTTCTGTCCCTGGGGGGTTTCCTGTCCATCTTCTGTTGATGCCTCCTTCATCATTGAATGTTTTGCCCGTAGAATCTTTCAGCATTTCAGCCCGAGGTGTGAATTTCTTCTTGAGCGCTCTTAGTTGAAGATGTGCGGAGTGTGTGTGTGCGTCCTTCGTGGTTTTCTATCTCTGTGGTCCTTGCACATTTCATTAGAGTGCCTGCCTTCGTCTGCCCCGGCTGCCCTTGGAAACGCTCTAGTCAGGTCTTCGTCATTTCTTCCATTTGCCTTCGCGACTCACTAAGCGTAAGTGTCAGTCTCTTTTGACATCCACTTTGATCTTTCCTTCCTTTCATGTCTTTTCAATGACCTTTGCCTTCTTCATGAGTGAGGTCCTGGATGCCCTTCCACACTTCACCAGGTCTCCTGTCACTGGCGTTCAATGCATCAAACCTTGTCTTGAGAGGCATTTGGAGTTCGGGTGGGATAGACTCAGAGTCGTCTTTTGGCTCTGGTGGACTCGCCTCATTTTCTTCCCTTTGGCCCTGAACTTCTGTGTGAGCAACTGATGTCATTGTAACTGAGGTGCATACATCCTCGCCTGGTTCTAGCCGCCGATATTGAGTATCTCCTTCATCTCTTCTCACAGATGTCGTCAGGTTGATATTTGTATTTTGCATGTGTATACTTCCCATTTGTGTTGTTGAAAAAAAGGCATCTGCTATAAACAAGTTGGTCACGCAAAATGCTATCATCGCATCTTCAGCTTCATTTCTGTCACTCACACTGTTCCTTCCTCTTGCATTCCAGTCACCAGTAATTGTCAGTGTATCTTGGTTGCATATTTGATCCATTTCAGACTAAAGATATTTACAGAATTCTTCAATTTCTACATCAATAGTTGTCACAGTGGGTGTGTAAATTTGAATAGTAATTGAATTGGTTGGAGTTCTTGGAAGGCAGATAGATAGTCCAATCACAGACATGATTGTCCTTCAAGACAGACCTTCAGATATCCTTTTTGACAATGGATGCTTTGCCATTTCCCTTGATTACGTCATTCCCAACATTCCCAGGAAATCATATGATTTTCTGACTCACAGTGGCCAGTCCCCGTCCATTTCAGCTCACTAACACCTAGGCTATCAATCTCCATGTACTCCATTTCATTTTTTTGTTGTTGTTTGTTTGTTTTGGGGGGCACATCACTGCCTCTGGTGGTCGTGGGCGCTACCCAGTGCCGCTCCTGAGCGCCGCCACTGGATTTGAACCGCCAAGCCTGCGGGCCGCAGCCCCTCGCTCAACCACTCACGCCACCGGGGCTCAGCCCAATAATTTTCCTCCAGCTCCATTTCATTTTTGATGACCTTCAGTTTTCCTCCATTCATACTTCATGCTCTCCAAGTTGCAGTGATAGATATTTGCAGCTGTTCCTCCTCACTTTGGATTGTGCCCCCATCAGCAAGTGAAGATCCCAGACCCTCCACCCCTGCAGGCCGCACGGCGTCATTCGTGCCATCGTAGTGAAGAAAGCAGCGCCTTCCAGTCCAAGGGGCCCGCCCTCCAGCAAGCTCTCAGACAACGTTCTGAGATTTATTAAGAAACACAACAAACAAACAAACAAACAAAAACGAGTGAAGAATAAGATCTATTTCAAATCGGTTCCCCTTCTTCCCCCACCTTCCCCTCCTGGCATCACTGCTCTCATTATCTGTCCTAAAGGGTTTCTCTCTGCTGGATTCCCTGTGTCCAGCTCTGATCTGAACCGTGTACGTGCCCTTGTCTAGCCGCATTTGTGAGGCAGAACTGAGGTCAGGATAGTGGGGGTTGGGTGGAGCACGCAAGAAGTAGAGGAAAGCTGTATGTTTCATTGGTGCTGCACTGCACCCCGACTGTTCCTCGTGAGCCCTCTGTAAGGGGATGCCCAGTTGCCTACAGATGGACTTTGGCTCTCTGCTCTGCACTTTCCCTCATTCGCATTGACAGGATCCTTTCTTCTGCATCATAGATGCCAAACACCTGATCCCATTGACACCTCACAAGCACACACACTGGTGTGCCTCTTTCGCATGGATTTTCTTACTTTTCAGCTAGATGGCTGCTTGTCTGTCTTCAAACCTTTAAGACCCCAGATGCTATATCATTTTTTAAAAATCATTTTATTGGGGCTGAGCCCCGGTGGTGTAAGTGGTTGAGTGCGGGACTGCGGCCCGCGGGTTTGGTGGTTCAAGTCCAGCGCTGGCTCTCAGGAACAGCACTGACCACCAGAGGCAGTGATGCCCACAAAAAAAAAATCATTTTATTGGGGGCACGTGTAACTCTTATCACAATCCACACATTCATCTATTGTGTCAAGCACATTTGTACATTTGTTGCCCTCATCATTCTCAAAACGTTTGTTTTCTACTTGAGCCCTTCGTATCAGCTCCTCATTTTCCCCCTCCCTTTCCACCCTCCTCCCTCATGAACCCTTGATAATTTATAAATTATTATTTTATCATGTCTTCTGTCCAATGTCTCCCTTCATCCACTTTTCTGTTGTCCCTCCCCGTGGGAGAAGATTCCATGTAGATCCTTGTGGTCAGTCCCCCTTTTTATCTCACCTTCCTCCCCTCCCCCAGTGTCGCCGCTCTCACCACTGGTCCTGAAGGGAATCATTTGTCCTGGGCTCCCTGAGTTCCTACCTGTACCCGTGCACATCCTCTGGTCCAGGCAGATTTGGAAGGTAGGATTGGGATCATGATAGTGGGGGGAGGAGGAAGCATTGAAGAATTAGAGGAAAGTTGTATGTTTCATTGTTGCTGCACTGCACCCCGACTGGCGCGTCAACTGCCTGCGACTCTTCTGTAAGGGGGTGCCCAGTCGCCTTTGGGTCCCCGCTCCGCACTCCCCCTCATTCGCGGTGATATGATTTTCTCGTTCCTTGACGCTTGATACCTGGTCCCTTCGACACCTTGTGATCACAGGCTGGTGTGCTTCTTCCATGTGGGCTTTGTTGCTTCTCAGCTGGAGGGCCGCTTGTTTATCTTCAAGCCTTTGAGATCCCAGATGCTTTTATCTTTTGATAGCTTTCTTCACCACACTTGCTAATGCGCACCCACTTTGTCCTCAGTGATTGTGTCGGGAAGGTGAGCATCATGGAATGCCAGTTTAATGGAACAAAGTGTTCTTTCAATGAGAGAGTACTTGAGTGAGGCCCAATGTCCATCTGCTACCTTAATACTAAATTTATAAATCTATGCACTTAAATCTATTTCCCCATCCTCATATATAAATATATTTACTTATGCACATGCCTGTATTTAGGCCTCTATAAATATCCTTTGCCTCCTAGTTCTTTCCTCTATTTTCTTTTACTTTCCTCTTGTCCCACTATCATGCTCAGCCTTCATTTGGGTTTCAGTCATTTCTTTTGGTTATATTGCCCTTGATCAAGCCCTGCTAGCCTCTTACAACCTTCCTCACGACCGATTTTTGCAATCACTTGTTCTCTTTTCCCTGGTTTGTTAACACCACTTCCTTTCCCCCCATCTCTCCCTCTCCCATGTGCCTCTGAAACTGTGGGTCTGTTGTTTTCTCTTCCAGATTGTTTATCCAGCTTATCTTACCTAGATAGACCTGCAGAGATAATAATAGGCACAAAAGACAAGACAGAACAAAACAAAACTGCAAGAACAAAACCACTGACAAAAAAAAAAAAAGCCTATAAATAAAGTTGGGCTGTGGTTGTGCGCGGGACTGCGGCCCACTGGGATGGAAGTTCGATTCCAGCTCCACGGAGCAAAGACTGGGCCTCCTACTCCCAGCATGAGGGCAGTGATGCCCCCCCTCCCCCCAAAAAATAGTCAAGGTCTGTTTGTTGACCTTTAGGGGTATTTTCCAGTGGCATCTGATGGGGTGCCACGCCCTGGCCCCAAAGTCTATTTTTGGTACTCCCTGGAGACTTCCTTGCTTTGCCTCCCTTGCCACTCCGTGGCACCCCCTTAGTGTCTCCCCTCCGTGTGGTGGGGTCACATCGGGTGCAATGCCTGTGTGGCCAGTGCTATCCCCGCAGCGCTGTAGGTAGTGGGGGATGTGGGGCCAGCCCCATGGTCCTCCCTGTGCTCTGGCTGCTCTGAGTGGGAATGTCATCCTCAGGGCTTGGCGGTCCAGGATGTGCTCCACCCTGTCTCCTCCCCCTTCATTTGCTCCCGTGTGCTCTGATCCGGCATGCCCCTCTCCCGGAGCTGTAGCTTCAGTGCTGCCCGCTGACGGGAATTCTTCTGGGAGGAGGGGGGCTGCCCACGTAGTTGGGATTGGGGCCGGCCCCTCAGGCCTCTCTACTGGTTCCCTGCTTCATGCCGGTATGTTGTGTTCACATCTGGAGCACCGACGTGAAGTCTGGTCCCTCTTTTCCTGTGGATATATGAACAATACCCTCCCTAGGGTGGGTTAGTGCCCTGTTCCCCAGATACCCAATTCTTTCTCTTTTTTTTTCTTCACCCCACCCCTCCTTTTTAGTTAGCTACATATGTGTTCCTGGATTTGGTGTGGCCCCAGCCATGCTACCTGGACCTCAGCCCAGGAGTGCTTGTTTACAGTAATTTTTTCCCTTTACCCCTTTTTTGCATTTTTTTAGGCGTACCTCAGCAGACTCATGTTGTACATGTCCTTTTGTGCCTGGGCTTACTTCACTTAGCATGATTTGCTCCAGGTCTTCCCATGCGACTTTGTGCTTCATACATTCGTCACTGCTTTTTAGGGATGCGTAGTCCTCCATTGTATGTATGTACCATTCGTCAGTTGATGGAAATTTGGGTTGTTTCCAACTCTCTGCAATTGTGAACGGTGCCACGATGAACCTTGGAGCCCAGATGTCTGGCCGTGGTTTGCTTCTTGCCTCTTCTGGGTATCTGCCCAGTAGGGGGGTTGCAGGATCCTATGGTAGCTCAATTTCCATCTGTTTTAGATATTGGCAAATCAATTTCCAAAGTGGCTGTACATACCTACAGGTTCACCAGCAGTGGAAGAGAGTTCCTGTCTCCCTACAGCTCCTCCAACACTTGTTGCTTTTTTTTTTTTTTTTGAGTTGGGCTATCTTTGAGGGTGTTAGGTGGCATCTCATTGTTGTTTTAATTTGCATTTCTCTTATAGCTAATGATTGGGAACATTTTCTCTTATGTTTATTGGCCATTCGGATTTCTGCCCATGCGAAACTTCTATTCAGGTCCTTTGCCCACCTCCTCAGGGGGCAATTAGTTTTTTCTTTATGGAAGCTAGCAGGGTATTGTAGATTTTAGTAATAAGGCCTGTGTCTGATGTGTCATTGCTAAAGATGTTTCCCCATTCCATGGGCTCTCTTATTACTCTTTGGTGAATTCTTTCAATGGACACAGGTGTATATATCACTTGTCAATTTGTATCTTCTTTGTGTTGGTGTCCTTCCCTATTTCTGATAGCTTATGTATTCACTGTGCCAATGGTCTCAGGTTGGTTCCAATTCCCTTATTGATGGTCCTAATAGTTTGGGGTTTTACCTTGAGGTGTGTGATCCACATTGAGTTTATTCTTGTGCATGGAGTGAGATAAGGGTCTTGCTTCATTTTTCTGCAAGTAGATAGCCATTTTTTTTTAACATCACTTGTTGAAGAGGGCATCTGCTTCCCATTTGAGATTTTTGGGGCCCTTATCAAAGATCAGTTTTCTGTATGGTGATGATTTTGTTTCTGGGTTTTCAGTTATTTCCCATTGGTCTGAGTCTCATATACCATGCGGTTTTGAACACTGTGGCTGAATAATATGTGTTAACGTCAAGTACAGCAAGCCCTCCCACTGTGTCCTTCTGCTTAAGGAGTTCTCAGCTTTCCCCCCCTCCATATGAAGTTGGTAATCGGTTTTTCCATTTCTTTGAAGACAGATGAGGGTAGTTGTATGGGGGTTGCATTAAACTTATATCGTGCCTTGGGCAAAACTGACATCTTTACTATGTTGAGTCTTCCAATCCATGAGCACGGGATAGCATTCTGTTTGTTGAGGTCACTCTTGGTTTCTTGTAATCGTGTATTGTAGTTTTCCTCACAGAAATCTTTTGTTTTTATTTATTTATTTATTTATTTTAGGCATCACTGCCCTGGTGGTGGGAGTAGGAGGCCCAGCCTTTGCTCCTGTGAGCGGGAATTGAACCTCCATCCCAGTGGGCCGCAGTCCTGCGCACAACCACTACGCCACCGGGGCTCAGCCACATAAATCTTTTGTTCTTTTTTTTTTTTTTTGGGGGGGGGGGGCAATTACTGCCTCTGGTGGTCATGGGCACTACCCAGTGCCGCTCCTAAGAGTGGTGCTGGATTTGAACTGCCAAGCCCGTGGGCTGCAGTCCCGCACTCAACCACTTACACCACCAGGGCTCAGCTAAATTTTTTGTTCTTTTAGTCAGGTCTATCCCTAGCTATTTCAATTTGTGCTTGGCTATTGTGAAAGGTACCACCTTTTTTATCTCCTCTTCTGTGATCTTGTCCGATGTATATAGTAGTCTGATAGACTCCTGTTTGTTAATCTTGTATCCTGCCATACTCCTCTATTGCTTCCAGTACTCCCCCTGGGGAGCTTTGGGGATTTTCCATATATAAAATCATATCCTCTGTGAATGACGACAGTTTCACCTCTTCCTTCCCCAGGTGAATACTTTTGATGTATTTTCTTTGCCTTATGCTGTTAGCTAAAGTCTCCAGTATGATATTACCATGTTTGTTGAACCATAAGATGCACTCCACCCCAACCTTGGGGAGTGGGGGGATGAGACTGTGTCTTATGGTCCGAAAGTGTGGTGCTCTAGAACATTTGTCTGTGATCCCCTGTGCCTGCTTACTGTCTGCTGCTGTTTGCAGGCTGTCGGCGGCTGGGTGTTTGAGGGAAATCCCCCTCCTGAAGTCTCAGTGTCAGTCAGGTCACCTGATTGGCACAGCGCATGCCTCTCATCATTTATTAATGAGAGCGATGATGGTTCTTAACACCACTGTGGAGTTTGCACTGTTAAATATTACCATATTTGCTTTATTTAAATAAATATTTTAGTATACTGTTACTATTTGGTTCAGAATTTTTTTCTTGTTTTCCAGTTCTACAAACTGGGTGTGCCTTATCTGAAAAACACGGTAAATAAGAGTGGAGACAAGGGGCATCCTTGTCTGGTCCGCTTTTTCAGTGGGATTGTGTTTATCTTTTCTCCATTGACTAACCATGTTGGCTGTTTTTCATATTTAACTTATATTATCTTGAGGACTTTTCCTTCCATTCCTATCTTCTTGAGAGTCTTAAACAGGAATTGTGTTGAATATTGTCAAATGCTTTTTCCACACCTGTCACTATTATCATGTGGTTCTTACAGTTTTTCATGTTAATGTGGCAAATGATACTAATGATTTTTCATATGTTGAACCATCCCTGAATCCCGGGTTTGAATCCCACTTGGTCATGGTGAATTATTTTTTTAATATACTTTTATATTCTGTTGGTCTGTAGTTCTTGATTCTTATGGGATCCCTGCCCAGTTTTAGAATCAGAGTTAGACTAGCTTCATAGAAGGAGTTTGGGAGTTTGCAGTCTTTTTCTATGTTCTGGAAGAGTTTGTGTAGAATTGGTGTCAGTTCTTCCCTGAATGCTTGGTAGAATTCTCCTTTGAAGCCCTCGTGTCCGTGGGATTTTTTTGTTGGTAATCACTTTATAACTTTGTCTATTTCTTCTATTGCTATGAGTCTGTTGAGATTCCTGATGTCCATCGGGGACAGTATAGGAAAGGATTGTTTTTCCAAGAATTGTCCATGTCTTCCAAGTTGTTGAATTCATTGGAGTACAGTCCTTCATAATACTGTGTACTTATCCTTTTGATTTCATTTTGTAATGTCCCCTTTTACATCCCTCATCCATGCTATTGAAAATTTTTCCCTCCTTTCTTTGGTTAGGTTTGCCAGGGGTCTGTTGATTCTGCTTATCCCTCCAAAGAACCAACTTTCAGCAGCATTTTCCCCATAATTTTCTTATTTTTCTTCTCATAAATCTCAACCCTTGTTTTTATTATTACTATTATTTTGATTTTAATAGGATGGTCCTGTTGACGCTGCTCCTGTTGTTGTCAATTTTGCACCATCACATCGATCCTAAGTCTCCCTGCCTTTTTCATGTGTCCATGTATTGCTATGAAACTTCCCCCAATGTCTGCCTTTGCTGTGTACCATAAGTTTTGGCATGTCTTGTTCTCATTCTTGTTGATTTCTAGAAATTTCCTAGTTTCATCCCTGATCTGGGCCAGCACACACTCCTTTTGTAATAGAAAGTTACCCATCCTCCAATTGTTTGTTCTTGTTTTCTTCACCTTCCTCTTGTTGATTTCCAGCCTTATGGCACAGTGGTCAAAGAGAGAGGTCTGTAGGATATCAATGTGCTTAAATTTATGTAGATTTGCTTTATGCCCAAGTTTGTGGGCTATCTTCAAATATGCCCCAGGTGGGCTTGAAAAGAATGGGGTTTTTTTTTGTATTTGGATGAAATGCTCTATAAATACCTATCAGGTGAAATTGTCAAAATGCAGTGTTTAGATCTCTCGCCTCCTTGTTGAGTTTCTTTCGCTGTGGTCTTTCTCAGAGAGTGGTGCATGGAAGTCACCCACTATAATTGTTGAGGCTGCGATTTCTCCTTCCATCTTTTGGAGTGTTTGGTTGATGTATTCAGTGAGTCTCTCTTTCCAGGAATATATGTTTAAAATGATTATTTGTTCTTTGTCTACTGTTCCCTTGAGCATTATCATGTTCCTCCATATCTCTTTTTATGGTACTTTGAGATCAATTTTATCCGAGATTAGGACTGCAACCCGTTTGGGTATGCCTTTCTTCAGCCTTTGATTCTCAACCTAATTTTGTCTGTAGTCTTAAGATGTGTCTTTTGTAGACAGCAGATTGATGGGATGTGTTTTCTCATTTTATTTATTTATTTATTTATTTTGTTTTGGGGGCATCACTGCCCTCTGGTGGTGGGAGTAGGAGGCCCAGCCTTGCTGCTGGATTTGAACCTCCAACCCAGTGGGCTGCAGTCCCGCGCACAGCCACTACGCCACCCGGGCTCAGCCTGATGGGTTGTGTTTTCTAAACCAGCCCGCTAGCCTTAGTCTTGTAATGGCTGAGTTCAGTCCATTGGTAATCAGGATTATTATCTCCATCTGTGGACTCTCTGATGTCATCTTACACCTTCTTATCAGTGTGTTGTGCGTGCATGTATGTGTTTCATTCTTGACTTCCTTCCATCCTTAGGCCAATGCTCTCTTGGGGGCTGGTTTCTCTTTGTTGACCTCTGGGTGGTTTTGTTCTATGTGTCAGTCTCTTGTTTATGCTTGCTGAGTACTGCTCGGCCCAAACTGAGTTAGCGAGGATCTTTTGAGGGGCTGGGTTTCCTCTAAGGTATTCTTTGAGTTTTTCCTTGTCTGGGAAGACTTTTACTTCTCCATCTGTCATGATAGATAATTTGCTTGAGTAGAGTATTTTTGGGTTTGCGTTATTTTTTATTCAACTTTTAGAATGTTACCCCACTATCTTCTCTTCTTCATAGTGTCTGCTGATACCGTGTTTCCCCAAAATAAAGCAGGGTCTTATATTTATTTTTTACTCAAGAAGACATCTAGGGCTTTTTTCAGGGACTATGTTATTTTTTTAAGTATGGTACCACAATCTACATTTGTTCAAATATTGTTAAGTCATCTTCTTCTGGAACATCATCCTAACTCTCCAAACCCTGAATTCCGCCCTGGAGCTTTTTCCCTATCCCCTGGTGTTGGGGGGAGGGAGGGCGGGGAGAGGTCCAGAGGCTGTGGCTGGTTAATGCTGGGGGAGAGAGGTCCGTGGTGCTGAGTCACGTGGCAGCCACAGCTGTCTTTCTTCCTCTGGGGACACCTGGTCCCTAAAGCGGAGCGTCCCACTCCTCCCTTCACTGAGAAGACTTTCTCCTCAAAGCCTCAGCTGGCGGCATGCACAGGATGGCTGGGACTTGACAGGGGGAGCCGGCCTGGTTGGTGGGGCTGCCCGCACCTCTCCGGTCACCCCTGGGTAAGCAGCTGTCACGATGGGGCAGATGCGAAGGGCTGCCGTCGTTGGCTCTGAGCAGTGACGAAATGCGTGGGTTGTGCAGAGACGCCGTGTGGCCACGCCCATCACTAGGTCTCTCTTATTTTCTGAGCAGGGTGTCCATTGCACAAGTGCTTTGAAGTCCTGCTAGGTTTTAGCTTATGGGCAGATCTTATTTTCAGGGCAACTTGGTCGAGCTGAGCACATTCTTATCTGGGAATCTTTATATGTGGTTGCTTGTTTTCCCCTAGCTGCTCAACTGTTGGATAGTTTAACTATTATGGGTCTCGGTGATTTCTTCTTGGGATTCAATCTAGCCGAGGTTCTTTCAGCCTCCTGAGTGGTCGCCTGGCTCTCCTTCATGAAGCTGGGGAGGTTTCCTCCAAGAATTCTAACGATTGTTGCAGATGACTTCTTTATTGTGTCTTCCTCCTCTTTATCACATCAGACATAGCGCTTAGGTTTTCTTCAGCCGCTCTGATTTTTGCTTAATAGGTTTTTTGTTCACGTTTGTTAAAGTCTGCTTGCCTGTCCTCTGGGTCACTGGTGTGGTTCCCTGCCTCCTCCAGTCAATTGGCGAAGTCTGTGAATCTGCTACTGGTTTTTGTTATCTTGTCCCTCTTGTATTTCCCTTTGGTTTATAGTCTTTAGCTCCTCTATCATTTCATCCTTTCCCATATTGTTTCCCTGATATCCTGTATGATGCCAAGCAGCATCCTGAAAATTTCTTTCTGTGGCAGACCAATCTCATCTTCTTCTATGCATGTCTGTTAAGCTCAGGACATCTTCTGCCATTGC
>PVJH01022134.1:0-37320 GCA_004026705.1 Nesogale talazaci | reverse complement strand
AAAGAGCAGACTCACGATAAGATGCTGGTGGACTTTGTGAAATGGGAAGGAAGAGAACTTTAAAGTGGCAAAACAAAGTAAAAGGCAAGTGAATGTGCCCTCTTTTCTGATTGGGCATGGGGGTGGGTGGTGAGTGTGTCTATAGGGCGAATATGAAGCCCTGAGAGATGAAACCATATCTGGTGGCTGAATTGTTTGATGATTATTTGATTGTCTGTGAGAGAGAGTCTGTTCAATCAGTCTGAGGATTAGTCTTTGCATCAGTTCCCCAGCCTTGTCTAAAAAAATAATAAGATTTCAGAAACATCACACCTAATTGCAACCTATCTGACAAATTCAAATCAATTTTTCCTTTTGAAAGCTATTCTGGAATAACTTGAGCTCCTTTCAGGCATCCCAGGCTCTAAGGACCCATAAACAGCCCTCTGTAAGCAGGACCAGACCGAGCATTTTCAGAGTACAATGGGATCCGGTCAGCTTTCCACCGAACACAGAGGCTGAATGTCATTTGCTCAATCCCAGGGATTTCTGTAAAACTGACAGGGAGATGACTTGTGCAGGATGTCCCTAATCCATTCTCATCCAGCCGAGTGTCAAGCTTTAAAGTCACACCTTCGTGGACAAAGTCAGGGGGCCTAATTCAAGCCTTCCGGTGACAGGAGGGGGAGTGGAAGGGTCTCTGTGGGGGGAACACCAGCTTTACTCCACATGCCTCCCAAGGTGGCACAGAGAATGCCACCTCCCCCCATTTCCTGTCCTTTTCTTCCATAGTGCGACCTTTCCTGAGGGACACCCATCACCCTGCACCTCCCCTGGCTCCCCCACGGTGGAGTCTATCCTCTCTCTGGTCTTACTCGTTAAATTCCCTTGTGCAATCTCAGGGTGAGCAGCGGCTTCAATTTCACCCCGGGGCTAATGGCCAGAGATTAAAGCAGGAAGGGAAAGGAACACGGAATGAGAAGCAGGCCACTCAGCACTAACCGCAAATATTCGACAAGGAGGGGTCCAGAGGTCATGTGAAAGGGCAGACCTCCTACTCCCACCACAAGAGAGCAGTGATGCCAAAAAAAAAAAAAAAGAAAACGGGCAGACCTGACAGAACAAGGACATGCTTCACGAAGAAGTACCAGGTTCTATGTAAGACCACACTCCATCTTAAGGTCACATGAGGGATTGGAGTGAATAATCTGTTTTCTTTGCGGAGACCCTGGGCATGGGGAGGGGGCACCACAAGGCTCCAGTGCTCACTTAACCCAAAGGCTGGAGGCTCAAATCCATCCTGAGAAACCTGGAAAAAAGGCCTGGCAATCTAGTTGTCCGAGCAAACCAGCCAATAAAACCCCCAAGGAGCAGAGTTCTAGTGGGATACACATGGGGTCACTATGAATCGAAACTGGCTCTTTGGCAAATGAAATTATTTTCTATGTATGCCAAATATTAATCAGTGGGAAAATGAATGGAATAAGGATAATCGGTCTTGATAAAGGTCAAGTTTCTTTTGCTTGCGAAACCAATGTTTCATTCAAGTTAGAATACTCTCACATCCGAGGGTATAAACCTGTAATGTCAGGGTTTATAGTACGTGGTTGATGCGTTTCCATGCTTTTAAAACTCACCCTTGGCTTTTAAGGCAGCATATCGATTTCACCTTCTGGTATTTCTTTAAGCCTCCTTTAAAATCAGGCATTTCCTCTAAAGCTGACCTTCAGCTTCTTACTTCCTGCATTGCTCCCTCCACCAGGGGTAGGGAAGCTTTTCTCTGCCAAGGCCCATTTGGATATTTATAGCATCATTCACAGACCACACTGGCCAACTCTTTAATGGCCAACTCTTTAATCAATTCATGCCTAATGTGACGGCTCAGGGGAAAGACAAGGCTTGCAACTCCTGCAAACAGTTAACAGTCGACTCATAGTCTCTGTAGGACGGCTATGAGTCAGAATCAACTTGATCGCAGTGCTCGACTTTGGGGACACGATGGCTGGGATGGCTTCTTTTTGGGGAGGTGTGTGAGGTCAGCTGGTATTGATGAGTTCTTGGGCCAGATGTTCCGCGTCTCTGTTCTACACCACCTCAATGCATGAACATAATGACAATTTTCTCTGTAAGCTAATGAACCCCTCCCTCGACTTTGGGCTCCTGTCCTGCTGGACTCTACACTTAGTCCTTCGGCCTGCTGCTAGGTATGCTATACACTGCACATCTACTTGCAATTCAAACTCAGCGATATTGAGATGGGGACTTAGTGCTTCCCTTGCCCCCCTCTCCACCTCAGGGAATGACACCCTCCTTCTCCAATCATGCCAGGTGGACGTCCCCAGGCACTGTGGCCTCTTGCATCCCTGACCAATGAATCCTGTATGTATCTCTTTCTTTCGGCTACCTCAGCTCTCGGTCAATGACTCACCATCTCGTTCAATAACTCACCATCTCGCCTCTCAATCAGGACTCCTTTCCTCTGACCTTGCCAAACCCATCTTTATATTGTCAACCGACGGCATTGAAAAGCCAAAACCAAAACCAAACCCCCAAACCCAACCTAATTCACGGCCAACTCAACTCAACCTATGGAATCAGTATGAGTGGATTCCGACTCATAGCCAACTCTACAGGAGAGGGTCAAACTGCTGCTGTGGGTTTCGGACACAGCCGGTTTTAAGAGGAGCAAAAAGCCTCCTCTTGCTCCCACAGAGTGGCTGATCATTTCTAATTGTGAACTCTGTGGTTAGCAGCCCGACGCCTAGCCCATGACACGCTTCGCGCTCCTGCAAGTCATCCTGAACACGCCGGCACCTTGCTTTTAGGCACTCTGACCTCGAGAAATAGTAGGGTCATCTATTTGTGTTGTTTTAGGCTACGGGGCTTGTGGCAATTTATTGCAGCAGCAATAGGACACGAATACAATCAGGATTTGAAGTCATCCTAAGCACATGTCAAATCATGAGTGTATTCATGCCTTGTTGCTGCTTTAACAAACGAGCACAGACATAGTGGCTTAAAACACAGACTGATGACCTACAATTCTGGAGGTCAGGAGGGCTGGCATCAAGGGGTCAGTGTGTGCGTATTACTACTTTTGGAGGCTCCAGAGGAGACTCTGATTTCAGTTTCTAGATATGGCCTGCTTTTCTTTGCTCATGAGTCCCTAATTTCATTTTCTTTCTTTCTTTCTTTTTCTTCTCTCACATCACTGCCCTGGAGGGAGTAGTAATCCCAGCCTTGCTCCTGGAGAGCTGCTGCTGGATTTGAACCGTCCATCCTGTGGGCTGCAGTCCCACACACAACCACTGCACCACCAGGGCTCGGCTCCTTAATTCACTATCAAAGTCTATAGCGTCACATCTTCCAGTCCCTCTCTCTGACCTGGACCCTCCCTGCCCCCTCTTAGGAGTCCTGGTGGCACCGTGATGACATAGTGGGCTATGATCCAGAAGATCTGAAGTTTGAAAATGTCGGCCACTCCACAAGAGAAAGACAGGGTTTCCTACTCTCATCAAGAAGGACAGTCACAGAAGCGTGCCCCCCCCACTCCCACCCCCCCGCCAGGGGCAGTCTGCCCTGCCCTGTAGGATCAGTGTGACGTGCATCAACTTGATGGCAGTGAGCTTTACTTCCTGTTACTAAGATCCCCACATTCAGATAACCCATCACAACTTCCCATCTCAAGTTCCTTAACTGAATTACACCTGCAGAGTGCCCTTTGCCATCGCAGGTAACCAAGTCACAGGTCCTAAAAGCATAATCGTTGTCTGCCAGCCTGGTCATCCCTCTGTTGAAAATTGTGGGCTTCACATTTTATGAAGAAGCACATGCTTTCTAGGAAAGTTCATCAGGAGCTTTTTAGATACTGCTGGCACAGAAGTACGGGAGGTAGCATTTTTGGAGTCAATTGAGCTGCCATTCCCCAATCCCATGCCAATGCCCGCTGTCTTTACCAGAATACAACTGAACTATTAAATTGCATTTTTATGCACCTTGTTCCCCATTGCTCATGACGGTCCGTTCCTTGCCATTTTTCTCAAATACCTGCGTCTCCTCACCACCATCTGAATGCTTACAGAATTTCCCGTAAAAAAAATAGTAGCCTCAGGCACCAATTCTATCTTCCCTACAATATTATAGACCCTTTACTTGCTAGAAAGACTGGACTAGTTCATAGCTCCAGTGGGTGGACTAGTTCATAGTCCACGGGACTATGTTCTGTTAATTATCTGACCTATACAAATTTAAAAATAAATACATAAACCTAAATTGTAGAGCAAGAGAGACGACAAGAGAGCAGAAGGTACTCTTACCTTCTCCTGAACCACACCCAGGTAAAACTCACTGCTCCGAAGACCATTCTCACTCCTACTGAGCCTGGGAGGAGCGGGTAGAACAGCCCTGTGAGCTTCCATGACTGCAAATCCCACAAGAGTACAAAGCCTCCTCTTGTTCCCGGGGAACAGCTGGCAGTGTCGAGCTGCTGATCTCAGGCTCAAGGGCTCCCTTGCACCCTTGGTGAGGTTCTGCAATGAACCCCGTGCTAACACTTCTTTCCGTTCCAGGCATGGAAACTGACGCAGGCAACTTGACAGAGCCAACGTTACGTATTAAGACCTTTCGCGGAGGCCCCCCGAATTCTTTTGAAATGTTTCCCATGTCTGACGTCGAAGGCTGGACGGGAGCCACCCAGACTGCAGCAGCTCAGTGTCCCGAGGAGAGTGTTTCAAAGCTCCACGTGACCAACGCTACCATGGGGTACCTGAGCAGCTCCCTGAGCACCAAGCTGATACCTGCCATTTACATCCTGGTGTTCCTGGTGGGCGTGTCAGCCAACGGCGTGACCCTGTGGATGCTCGTCTTCAGGACCAGATCCATCTGTATGGCAGTCTTTTACACCAACCTGGCCGTGGCAGATTTTCTTTTTTGCCTCACGCTGCCCTTTAAGATCGTGTACCATCTCAATGGGCACCACTGGGTGTTTGGCGAGGCCATGTGCCGGGCCACCACGCTCATCTTCTACGGCAACATGTACTGCTCCATCTTGCTGCTCGCCTGCATCAGCATCAGCCGCTACCTGGCCATCGTGCACCCCTTCACTTACCGGGGGCTGCCCAAGCGCACCTACGCCTTACTGACGTGCGGGCTGGTGTGGACCCTGGTTTTCTTATACATGCTGCCATTTTTCATCTTGAAGCAGGAGTACTACCTGGTCCAGCCAGACATCACCACCTGCCACGATGTCCACGACACATGCGAGCCTTCATCTCCCTTCCAAGTCTATTACTTCCTCTCCTTGGCATTCTTTGGATTCTTGGTTCCATTTGTGGTCATCCTCTTCTGCTACATAGCCATCATCAGGATGCTGAATACCTATGATCAGAGATGGCTGCGGTCTGTGAAGGCAAGTCTCCTCATCCTGGCGATCTTCACCATTTGCTTTGCTCCGAGCAACATCATCCTCATCATTCACCATGCTAACTACTACTACAACAACACCGATGGCTTGTACTTCATCTATCTCATAGCTTTGTGCCTCGGCAGCCTGAATAGTTGCCTGGATCCCGTCCTGTATTTTCTGATGTCAAAGATAAGAGATCACTCCACTTCCTACCTGACGATGGTGAAGTCCTCTTAGAGAATGAGGCAAGCAGGGGGTGCTATCCTCTAGGGACACGCAAGAATGACTATGAAAAAGTGCATCCAGATCAAACATTGTTAGAAAAGTACCGGCCTTAACAAAAGTACTTTCTCATCATTTTAAGAACACAATTTAGGAGAGAACACATCATCAATGTTCTTTAGGGTGATTTGCACATTGCCGTATATGTGCCAAATGGAAGTCTCTTCTGGTTAATTTTCCCCTCCTCTCTCCTTTTGTAAACAGCAGTCCCATAACTGTAGTAGGGCATCACGTTTTATATACACAGTTTTATATACATAACGTTTTATATACAGTTATTTCCTTTGATTCTCATGCCGGTGGCCAGGGTGATTATTGCACGGTCTACTCTTTCTGTCTTGTCTCTCCCTGAGATCCTGTGTCCTACTCCCAGCCTTTCTCATCATTCTTTTCATAGGTAAATGCCAGACAAACCTTCAAATCCCAACCTGAAACCATCACTCACAAATGCCAGCTTGAGCCTCGCCCTGACTCCGCCTGCTTCTGGAGTTAATGATGAATAATCAGACTGGCATTTGGGGCTTGCTCTCCTACCGTAGTTCCTGTGCAGCCTTGCAAATGATGGAGACCCAGCCTGAACTTCTTGCTTTGTTGTGGCCTGGACTTCTCCTCTCTCTGTCTCTGCTTATGATTAGAGGGCTAGTCATATCATCCTTGCTCCCATTCTGTCCAATCTTCAAAGTCTTCAAAAGGCCATTGTTCCCTGATTCTCATGCTCCCCCACGATTCCCGCACCCACCCCTCCTGTCATCTAAAGGGATGTATTTTTATTAGAGCACTTATGAATAGCTCATTTATAAGCAAGTAATCATTCTATTAACACACACTAGGCATGATGGGTACAGTGAGAAGGCACTTGCCCTCTCCCTTTTTCAGCTCTGTGGTGACCCCAAGTTCAAGTCTTCCTGGCTTCTGTGGGTCCTTGCACCCCATACTCCATGCATCATGCCACTGAAGGAATGAATAAAACCCCCAAGCATCTACATAGCAAGTATGAACTCATTTCCAAGATAAATGACCCCTCCACTGTCACTGGCATACAAAGCTGCTTTTTTTTTTGTTTTTTTTTGTTTTTTGTTAGGAAGGCCCAGTATATTACTGTGGGCAGATAATTCTGTTTCTCTTCCCTGAGGGATTAGACAGAAGATGGAGTATGGGATGGCTAAAGGTGGGATGAGACCAGTGTATATGAAGGCGGTTAAGGAAGCCTTGAAGCATGAAGGATTGTGGAGATGCATTTACATTTGCAGTAGGAGCATGCAGTGACCATATACTTTGTAATAACCATTAAAATAATTTAACAACCCTATTTAAATGCATATGTGTGAATGGGCAGGGTTTTCTTAGTCCTTCCTTTATTTCATTAGAATTAGGCCAACAGCTTGCACATGAAGATCTTATTCCTTAAAGGTGTGGTCACATGAAAAAGGAACATCAGGAAAACACTAAAGCAAGTCACAAAATCGAAAAGAAGGTTTAAGGTGATGAAAACATCCCTGCAAAGAACTGGTTTTTGAAAAGAAAAAAGAACAAAAAGGGTGATGGTGGTATTATCCATAACACATACACGCACACACACAATATCAACCACAAGACACCCCCCCCACACACACACACAAACACTCACAAGGCCATCAACCAGAATACCACTTTACAGTGAAAAAGTACAGTGATGTTTGTGTATTAAAAACGTACTTAATTTTTTTCTTGTGGTTGTTCGGTGCTGTAAATGCAGTTTATTTTTGTTGTTGTTTTTAAATCATTTTATTGAGGCATACTTAATTTTATAGAGTAAACTTACAAAGAGTACGACTGCATTTTCTTGGAGGAGAGGTATAATGCATACACTCTCAAGGAAAGTCTTCAATGTTAAAATAGGTCACCAGAGAATGTCTCATGTGTTCTTTGCCAAATATCTGCCAATATCCCTATTTTGAATCCCCATACACAGGTTACACTTGAAATACTGCTAAAGAGGGTTGAGAAGTCACCACAACACACATGCTTCCCCCAGTCGTCTGTAAAACAGGGTGCAGTCTCTGAGATGGGACTCATTGCCACCTTTCTTGGCTGTGGATGGTGCCAGAACCTTCACTTTACACGGGAGATCCATTCCTACGGGTGGGTGTCTGTAAGCCTGACTGGAGAGGAAGTAGGAACGGGTGCACACTGTTCTTTATCTAGCCTTGGTGACAAAGTGGGGGACGCCACATAATGCCCGACGGAGTTGTAAACCAACAAGTGGAAAGATGAGGCTTTCTACTCTGGTACAGATGGACAGCTGTGGGCAAGTGGGTGTGGTTCATAAGCCAGATATTTGTACCCGACAACTTTCTGTGCTGAGACCATTCACAGAGTCTATTCTTTTCCAAGGCTAGACCCTGGCAGGGAAGGTATAAAAAAGTACAACCATAAGAGACACAGGGCTGAGCCCCGGTGGCGTAGTGGTTGTGTGTGAGACTTCTGCCCACAGGGTTGGTGGTTCAAATCCAGCAGCAGCTCTCCAAGAGCAAGGCTGGGCCTCCTACTCCCACCAGGGCAGTGATGCGCCCCCCCACCCCCCCAAAAAAAGACACAACCGGAAATGTCTAGACATCAAAATAGCAGAGATTAAACACAAAACCAGAGACTCTGCCTAACAAACAACACAATCAGATTTTTTCCCAGGAAACTGGAACTGGTTGAGAAAAAGGAAGAATAGGCTTTAGAAAGCACAATGTAACTAAATGTAATCCACTGCTTGGACTCACAGAGTGGGGAAGGTGATGGCCATCTGTCCATAGAACTAACCCCTCTGGGCAGCACCAAAGTGGTGACATGGAGGTAGTGCCCATGCTTGGGCACAAGGCGATGGAAGCATGCTTTGGTCATTTCACAAGACACATAGGAAACATCCTCTGCGCAGGTCCATTCATCCTTTTTAACGCTACATAGGATGCCACTGGGTGGTGATGCTCTCATTTTCTTTTTTTTAACTAGCCCCCTCTGGATGGGCATTTACGCTGTTTCTCTTTTTTCTGTAACAGCAAATATCCTTTTCTGTTTGCTTTAATGCACAATAATAGATGCCTTTGAATTCAACAGACATGGGCTACAATTAGCACTTAGATGGCTCTGGATGAGGGGATTCACCAGTTTCATCATCTGTAAGGTGGCAACAATGATACTTGATGCCTAGGGCTGGTAGAATGAAAAGATAATTCTATATATACACACAGTATATACATATACACATATATGTATACATATATACATATACATTAGGGGAAAGTATCTATATAATGTTAAAGAAAACATATGACATATGAATACCTCATATGTGGAAGAGAGTAGTCCTCAGTAAAGGTTTGCTGTAGCCAAAAATATTATTCCTGTTTCCGAGGAGGCAGCTCCTGGGGCCTGAGTCCTCAGAACAAGGGCGCTGCTCACCCCTTTCAAGTTGGGTTTTGTCTGGATATAAGCAGGCACCAGCACCTTGGTCTCACATAGCATCGCTCGTGCCAGGTCAGACACACCTCAGCCTGGTACCTTTTCAATAGTGGGACTCCTGAGTCAGATAAAATCCATTCTTCTTTAAGAGAATCCTGGAAAGGTTCTTCCCAGGCTTAAAGAAGCAAACCATGCACGCACGCCCCTAGACCTGCTGGTGTCTGTCATTCTCTCCCTGTGTCTTGCCGGCAACAATGGGCTCAGACATGAAGCCAATTGTGAGGCTGGTGTGTGTGTGTGGGGGGGGTGGGGGGGGGGGCGGCAGCGTTTTGTTCTGTGGTGCACAGGGGTCAGAATGGACTGTGCAGGACCCAGTAACTTCCCTGCCTTGTTCTGCTTGCCACTGACCACATCAACTCATCCCTGTCTGCAGGCACCGGTTTTATTCGACCCCCATGCCTACTTCTCTTTGGATTTCAGTCCAGGACAAGTGCAACCACTGCTGAATCCCTCTGGTAGCCTCGTTTGGACCCTGTGTCCCAGGCTAATCTCTACTGTTATAAAACTCTTCTTTCTGGAATGGCCACTGCCGTGTCTGAGGGGAGGGAGAGACCATTCCAGCAGTGTCATGTAATGCCTTTTCTTCCCTGCTTTCCTTCCAAATGCTGCACTGTGCTGAGGACCCAGCAAATCTTCAAGGAATTCAACTCTGAACCAGAACTAGTTTTACGTTAAAGAACAGATCGAAGCTGGCAGCCGCTTGGCACCTGGTTTTCCTCTAATGCTTGGTACTTGAGAAATAAGAGTGCTGAAAAACGTCCACTCAGGTTCACGGGTCATCACTGGATCAAAGAAAGCTCACTGAGTTTTTGGGGAAAATAGGTCAACCACCTACCCCACTCAGGCCTGCGAGCGGACAAGAAATGAGGCGCATCCTAACACTTACTTTGAATTTCTGCAATTTTGCCTGTGCCAGGACATCCTGGTAGTGCTGGGCATAGTCGGGGTTGACATTTCTAAGCTTTGAATTAGGCAGCAGCAAGGTGTCTAACGTCTTCAATGGATTCCCCTCATCAATAGCCTCATTGATAAGGCCCACGGCTACGATTCCTAGAAAACAAAGAACACGGTTTCAAGTCATAGCTCCTTATAAGTGGATTCCATTATTGCAAAAGTGTGAAAATCAAAGGGGAGACTGCTTCCCCTCCCACAAACAACTATTCACACTAGTGAGTGAGTCTAGCAAGGTTTTAGGACACAATCAGCACATTAAAAAAGTTAATTCTTGTTTCTCTCTGCCAGCAGTGAGCAATCTGAAATGAAGACACCAATTCCACTTATAACAGTGCACACGCTCAAATAAACCAGAAATCCATTTCATAATGAAATGTTAGCCACTGAACACTATGAAACACAGTTGATCAGCATAAGGAAAGGGGTAAACACAAAGAAAGACTACACCCCGTGTTTCTTCTGTTGGAAGAGTTAGTATTGTTAGGATGACGCCACTCAAGGGATGTACAGATTCAAGGAGAGTCTTAAAAAACCCCACCTTGTGCCTTTTGCAGAAATCCAGGAGCGGATCCTGAAAGCCATGTGGAAATGCAAGGGATCAAAGAAAGCCATGGAGATACCATTTCCTGTACATTAGTGTTGATGAGGAATCCTACCCATGGTGAAGAGGAAAATAGTCCAGCCCCTTTGGAAAATGGACAATTCCTCAAAACGCAAAGCAGAGTTGCCATTGACCACTGACCCAGCCAGTTTACTCCACGGTATAGACTTGGGGAAACTGAAAACATGTCTAAGCAAAAACTTGTACGTGGATGCTTACACCAGCATTCTCGATAACTGCCAAAATCTAAAAGTAACTCAAATTGGTGAATGGATAAGCAAAATTTAGATCCATACTATGGAGCATTATTTGAATTCTGACCCCCAAAAGTATATAAAATAACTAGCTCTTAAGAAAAATGAGACATAACTACAACATGGATGAATCCTGAAAATACTATGCTTAGTGAGCTAGGCATAGAAGCTGCTAGCTCTAAGATTGGCAGATGAAGCCCACCAGCTCCGCTGATGGAGAACGATGAGGTTATCTGCCCCCAAAATGATTTTCAGTCTCAGAAACCCTCGATAGGGTTGCTGTGCATTGAAAGAGACTCAATGACAGTGGTTTCCTGGGGGAAGGGGAGTTGTCTAAGTGGAAGAAGCTAGACACAAAAGGCACATTCTGGAAGGTTACATTTATATGAAAGTTTCGGAAAAGCAGACACATAGACAGAGATGAATGGTTGGCAGGGAACGGGAAAAGGGGATATAGGAAGTGAGAGCTGGTCCGTATAGAGTGCTGCTGAAAGTCGTCTGGCATGAAATCAGGGTGAGAGCTGTACAACTTTTGAAATATCCTAAAACCCAATGAAGTGTGCACTTTAAAGAGTGGATTCTAGGACATGAGAACTAACTCTCCATAAAGCTGTTGTTAATGCCTAGAGGAGGCCATGACAGGCGGCAACAGGGCTGCCCACTTCTAGAATCCGCCTCACTGAGTTTGTGAGAAAGTCCCGGCAAGATGTTAGGTGATGGAGCCCCCGCCTCTCGGGCCTGGAAGAACAGAGGGGAGAAGGCACAGTGATGACAACAGCCAGAGAGATAGAGAGAGAGAGAGAGAGAGAGAGAGAGAGAGGTACACACTCTATCCTATGGATGACACCCCTCCCCTCCCCCTTTACAACGGTGATAGCCTCATCTTCTATGGAGCGGCACGGGTTTGACAGTAGCCCAATGCTTAACCCAGAGTGCCACCAGGGCTCTCTGGTTTATAGACTTGCAGGTGGTAAAGCAGGTAACATCTGTAGGCCTAATTCCTGATGCATCAAAGAAAGCGCCAGTGGCTTCCACCTGCATTTTCTACCACAGCCAAGGATCTCAAGACGTAAAACCTATGAGTTCACAAAGGGAAAAGCAGACGCCAGGTTACACAATCTTAAGTTCTTGAAATTCCAGCAAAATGGATCAGTTTGGAGGCTACTTCTCGACATCACCTTACCATTAAAAAAAAAAATCTCCCAATCACAAAACTGACTCTAGCCATACCAATGCATAGGCATCATTTAATGTCCACATCACACCCTATAAAGGAGGATACAACTGGGGCGCTATTTGGACACTGTACTAGAAATCACAGAACTGTCATCCCAAGAGCACTGTCATGCGTGCTGCCACACTGACACCCACATGTTATGATGAGCTACTGTGAGCAACAGAGTTACAGTAAGCAACAGAATAGGCTTTACAGGGGCTGGCTTGTAACTGTGAGTTGTACAAAAGTCAGGTGCTTGTATCCCAGGGACTGCCTCGGTGTATGTACATAAAATACACACATATATGTACATACACGCACACATACACACACACGGGCATGCATATACACATCATAAGGCCTTGGCTTTGAATACCCAGGTTAATGCTGATGCACAAGAACTAATCAAAGAAACTAGACACTCACAAGCTTGGGAAATGAACACGGTCAAAGCTAAATCACTTCTGATTGTGCTAGTTACATATTTTTGGTCAAACCAACCACAAGTCACTTTATAAATGTGACATCTAAAACAGTCGTCAAACCCACTGTCACTGTGTCCATGGTACATTCCAGTAAGCAGCATTCCTGACCCACAACAACACCAGGGCCCCTTTTATAAAGGCTATGCGACCTTGTATAAACATCATAATTTTTATAAATGCTTCTGATATTTTGATACAAATCATCTCCACTTCAACATTCACATTGCTTAGATAGCAGTTTCTGCAGAGATGATCCCATACCTACCCCCTTCCTAAGATGAAAAGGACCCCCGGTGGTGTGCTGGTTACGGTTGGGCTACGATCCACGTGGTCTACAGTTCGAAACCACCTGCAGCTCCTCGCGAGAAAGGGCTTTTCTACTCACATAAATAGTTACAGCCTCAGAAACTCACAGGGGGTCACTATGAGTCATCAATGAATTGATGGCAGTTTTCTTTTAAGAATAAGAATGAAAAAACAAAAAAAAGGAGGGGAAAGGAGGAGCTTCTACCATAGGTTCAAGTCAAAAACATTTGGAAATGAAGATGGCAACATGTCTACAAATATGCTTGATACAAATGATGCACTGAATGTTATAGGAGCTGTAGGAACTCTTACAATAAAATCATTGGCGTAAAAAAAAAAGAATAAGAATGAAAAGAGGTATTCCGTTGCTGGGTTAGTAAAGAATTCCATCCCTTTAAGAATTTGCAGGGACGTCACAAGAGATGCCCATGGTTCTTATTTAGCCCAACAAAATGCAAGGAAGGTTTTCCATGATTGAAAAGCTGCACAGGCAGCAAGCGAAGGTGATTGTGTTGAGGGATTTTTCTCAACCAGGGGGTGGCGCAGTTCTTTCCAAGTACGTTTAAATAACTCTAACAAGGCCAATGCATGTAAGAGGCGCCCTGGTGGTGGAGTGGCCAGGAGTTTGGCTACTGACCTCGAGATAAGAAGCTTGAAAACACCAGCGGCTCAATGGGAGAAAGACAGGGCTTTCACTCCCCTCCAGAGTTATAGTCTTGGAAACTCACAAAGGCAGTTGTACCTTGTCTGATGAGTTCATAACCGAGGTCTTACTGTAATTAGAAAGGGACTACCTAAAAATTTTATTATTCTGGATTCTCATACTGAAATTCATTTGAAGAATAAGGAAATAGCATTTCTCTAATATGCAGATCCCATGATAGCTAAATTTGGGAGAACTCTGGAAATCCTAACCACAATTTGTGGGCAACAAACCAAACTCGCCGCCATCAAGTCGGTGCTGACGCATACTGACCCCTGTGGGTTTATGAGATTAAGAGTTTACGGGAGTGGAAAGCCCAGGCTTTCTCCTGAGGTTACTGGTGGTTTCAAACTACCAATCCTGTGGCTCTCAGCCCAACTCATAGCCACTATACCACCAGGGCAGGGTACTCTCACTTTATTTACCCTAATGGTATCCTATACAGCATCCGTTCCCAAACAACTGATGTGGCCTACATCCCTTTTTCAGAAAAGAAAAAAAAAATCCATGCCTGCTAGCCATTAAAAAGTTGTACTCTCACCCTAATCTAAAGAGTAGGCATCTGCTTTTGCAACTGCACCCCCATCCAATCCCCACAGTTGCTCCAGTCCCCCGCTCCAGGAGGCGGCCTAGCCCACTTTGTGAAACCTTGGCATAAAGCGATGAGCGCAGACACATAACACCATTCCCTGGACACTCCCCAGCCCCACCGCCCCGCCACCTTAGACAGACTACTCTAAATCCATCAAACACCCCGGCCAAAAAAGGTCCTTACAGAACCAAGTGTGAGAAAAGGAGAATGTGTGCTCGTGGCAGCCGATCACCTGGGAATGAGTGCATTCCAGCTGATGACTTGAGTGAATCCCCTGCTTAGGTCTTTATTTGTTGTGTTTCTAAGAACACGCGCTGCTGAGGTCATAGTCAATGACCTCACAGGAGCTGAAACGCTTACCCAGAAGTCCCTAGACTCATCGGCATCACTTCCTCTGTTTAGAAGGAAAGAGATAATCCCAGTTCAACCAGGATGCCTAAGCTTCAGCCCAGGGTCCACTCACATAGTCCAGTGAGAACGTAGGTATTCTCTGAGAGTTTGTCTATTTGAGATAAGAGGAACCAAAAAACAAAAAAAAAAAAAAGGGGGGGGGAGGGCGGCGGGGAGTTTGGAAGGTCGTGAAAGAATCAAATGAAAACCAAGGATAACTTCCCAGGGTCTTGGCTACATTGTTAAAAAATGCTCCCCTCCTGGGAAAAATGAACTTTCCAGTAAAAACATTAATCGAGCCTCTGAGTTGGAAAATTTGCCTTCTCAACAGGTCAGTTTTCATTTGCTACAGAGCTGATCAGAGCTCCGATGGTGTCACAGGTGATGAGCGGGCAAGGTCTGCAGCTCCAATCACCCAGCGCCGCTTCCGGAGGCCGAGGAAGCGTTCTGCTCTCCCAAAACGTGCAGCCTTTGGGACCTAAATGGGTCACTCTGCCCGTTAGGGGGGCAATGAGGGTAACTGGGTGAGGCTCGATAGGGGTGGAACTGGGTAAGGCCGCGGCTCGGGAGAAGAGCCTGGTGTGTGTGAGCTGGGCGAGCCAGGCCCTCCTAAATTATCCTGAGCTGAGAAGCTCCCAGCTCTTTCAGGAGACTTAATGACTAAATTCTGCAATTCATGACTGCTCAAAAAGTGCTGTTGTACTTAGTTTTTTTTTCTTGCTTTTTAAGCCCTTAATTGGGAGACGATGCGGTGCTTTCTAGTCCCGTAAAGAGTTACCGTCTTGGGACAGGAAGAAAGTGAAAGGAAATGGAGGAGAGAACTAGGAGACAAAAGACATTTATAAAGGTATAAATATGGCATATGTGTAAAATCTATTAATAACAGTAGGGATGTGGGTCTATATTACATATATTTATATGTTAAGTATCAAGGTAGCAGATGGACATTGGACAAGAGGACATTGAGCCTCTACTCAAATCCTCCCTCAATGCAAGAACATTTTGTTCTAATAACCTGGCATTCTGTGATGCTCACCTTCCCAACAAGATCACCGAAGTTAAAATGGGTGCATGAGCAAATGTGGTGAAGAAAGCTGATGGTGCCCAGCTATCAGAAGATATAGCATCTGGGGTCTTAAAGGCTTGCAGTTAAACAAGCAGCCATCTAGCTCAGAAGCAACAAAGGCCCCATGGAAGAAACAATCCAGCCTGTGCAACCCCTAGTTGTTTACAGGTTTAGGTATCAGGCATCAGAAGACCCCAAACCCATCTGTCAACAAATGGACATGTTCTCACAGAAGGGTCACAAGGAAGGGATGACTTAAGGTGTAGTAAAGCACTAACAAAACGTACACCATTCCTCTAGTTCTTTATTGCTTCCTCCCCACTCCACCCCCCTAACATGTCCCCAGTTCTACCTTACAAATCCAGCTACACCACTGCATGTACACTGACAATAGCTCTCCACACATGGAATCCAGGACAGACAAAACCCCTCAGGAAAAAGAATGGGAGTATCAATACCATGAGGTTACGGGGAAGGTGGGGGGATAAAGGAGAAACTGATCGCAATGATCGACATATAACACCCTTGCCCTTCGAGGGGCTAAACAACAGAAATGTGGGTGAACGGAGACAGCAGATGGTGTAAGATATGAAAATAATCATAATGTATAACTTGCTGAGGATCACCAGGGTGTGAAGGTGGGGGAGGGAGGGGAAAAACTGTACCATGGACTCAAGTACAAAGAAAACATTTTGAAAATGATGATGGCAACATATGTAAAATGTGCTTGAGACAAATGTTGTATGCCTTGTGAGAGGAGCTGTGAGAGTCCCCCCCAAAATGAGTTATTAAAAAAAAAAAAGAAAAAGCGTTCCCATCTTCAAAACCCACAGGACAATCCTAGCTTGTGCTTCAGGGGTCCTTTGACCAGGCATTGACTTGATGGCAGTGAACTTGAGGCTTTTTTGAAGCACTTCACTAAACAGACGATATCAAATTTATACTTGATTAACTCTGAAAAAAACCTCATTTCTTTCTGTTTTTTTTTTTTTTTTTTTGGGGGGGGGGGGGCGCATCAGTGCCCTCTGGTGGTCATGGGAGCGGCCCAGTGCTGTTCCTGAGAGCCACCACTAGATTTGAACTGCCAAGCCCGCGGGCCGCAATCCCACACTCAACCACTTAAGCCACCGGGGCTCAGCCCCAAAACCTCATCTTGCAAAAAGCAATACAAAGGAACAAACATCAGAAATGGAATATATTTGCTTTCCAACCAGCTGCCATCAAGCCAATGATGACTCCTGATGAGCCATGTGTGTCAAGACTGGCATTGTGCCCACAGAGTTTTCCCAAATCTTTCCCTTGCCCGCCCAGAAACAGATCATCAGGCCTTTCTTCCGGGGCGCTCTGGGTAGCCTTGAACCTTCACCCTCCTGGCTAGCGACCCAGAGCACTGATTATTTATGTGCACCGACCATGAACATCAAAACATTGTACCAATAAACTTGCCAGATGCTAGAGGGGAACTTAACAGTTGCTGAGATAATTTATATGGCTACGACATAGGCACTGTATGATGATAACATGCATGTTTAGTGAAATGTGACGGTGCCTGTGTAAAATGCCCTTATGGAGAAAAAGTTAATAGTGCAATTACTTTGATGGGTAAATACCAGGGAAAAGAGATGTTTCAGGCTGAGCCCCGGTGGCATAGTGGTTGTGTATGGGACTGCGGCCCACTGAGTTGGCGGTTCATATCCAGCAGCAGCTCTCCAGAAGCAAAGCTGGGCCTCCTACTGTCACCAGAGCAGTGATGCCACCAAAAAAAAAAAAAAAAGAAAAGAGATGTTTCTTTTAAAACAAAAGACCTCACTACCAAAAACCATGCGTTTTTTTAAGTGATACAAATGTCACTTGTTTTAATTTTTTCTGGTGATCATCAAAGCTGTATCTGAAGGTTAGGGACAGCATGGCATTTTCTTCCTTCTCATCAGGGTCCGTGGGCATGAAGCAAAACCAGGATGATTCAGTCAGAGAGAGAGAAGGCCCCTTTGCTGACGTAAGGAACCCTCACCAAGACACCGAAGCCGCTCTGGACTGGGGACACTGCCAAAGGGAATTGGGGGAAAGGTTGGAAAACAAGAGAGGGCACTCCTTTTCAAGAGGACAAGTTCTACCCCACCAGCACCATGACTGCTGAAGGGAGTGGAGCAGGGGACAGGTGGTGGGCAGGAAGCAGAGGGCGGGTCTTTGCCCTCTATCTATCTGATAGAACCCGCTCGTGTTTCAGTGTGTGAAGGAGTGTGGGGTGTGGGGTACCTCCCCCCCCTCCTCGTGATGATGCTGGCCACATCTGCTCAAATGTGTGCTTCCTCTTGACTAAAAGCTCCAAGCCATGTGTCAGAAGAGCGTTAAGTGGGCTGGGTACTGGCCATCTGCTGGCGGAGGTTTCCCAAGGTCTTCACAGCAAAGAAACACAGCGAGGCCGCAGACCTCAGGGCAGGGGGAGAAGCAGAAGTCTACTTCTGCACCCTGTGAAAAAAGAGCGAAGAAAGTGCTGCCAAAAGTCTAATTCTGCTAGGCTATCGTGGTCCCTCCATGGCTGCGTGCCTGGACCTAGTCTGAGTTCAGGAGTCTTGGCACAGCGCTCACAGGAAATAGTTAAAAGAAAAAAAAAAAAGGCGATGACGAAGAAGAAAACTTACACACATGCTCTGAACTCGTTCAGCCAGATGTTTTATCTCGCGAACTCCAAACTTTGACAGTTACAAAAGACCTGACCTAACATCGTACCCCGAACAATACAGAACACATCTCAAACTCGAGAGACAAGTCCCTGCCGAGGCTAAGTCCGTCAACTGAGTTCACAGTGAGTCAACACTAAAGAGGATGGGGGACGGGGTGGGAGGGGGAGTGATTTTAGGGATTCTAGTCTCATGTCCTGGGGGCATCCTGGGTGATGGGTCGGGCTGCTCATCTCACGGTCCACGGTGAAATTGCCATCACTCCACAGAAAAAAGAGGACGCCTTTGACGCCTGTAAATATCGATAGCCTCGGACACCCACAGGGACAGTTCTACTCGGTCCCATAAGGATTCTGAGTCAGAATTGATTGGCTGGCAGCGAATGCGTGAGTTGGGTGAGCTCAGTGTCACAGAGCCCTGGTGGTAGAATGAGTAAGGATGTGGCTGCTAACCAAATGGTCTATTGCTCAAAACCACCAGTTTCCCCTTAGAAGAAAAGATGGGATCACGTCCCCGACTGCTGAAGACTACAGCCTCAGAATTCCTATGGGAGAGTTCTACTGAGCGGAGTCAGACTCAGCTACCAGTCGGAACCAATGAACACACACAGACACACACACACAACATAACCCAGTTATTGGAAAGTCAAAGAGCTCCGCGGAAAAAGAAGACTGTGTGCTGCTTGAGTCTGGAATTTCATGCATCAAGGACAGCAGTGAAAATACTGGAAGCTCACCTTTCAGCCGAACACTAGACGGGCCTAGTGAACATTAATGCCCAGAGGAAGGTGCTCCCCAGCTCCAAGCCACCAGAGGCGACCCTCAGAGCCGCGTTTGCCCAGAAACAAAGCTTAGAAGGCAGGAGGGGCAAGCACCAATGGCAACTGGGACCCAGCGTGGATGTTGTAAGCGTGCTATAACTATAAGCAGATGACGACTAATGACACGGAACAAAACATGAATAAGCTGTTGAGTGGGAGATGGATTTACTCTGTAAACTTTCGCACAGACCACAATAAACCAGAGAGAGAGGGAGGGAGGGAGGGAGAGAGAGAGAGAGAGAGAGAGAGAGAGAGAGAGAGAGAGAGAGAGAGAGAATGAGAGCTCCTGATTGCTGTAATCACTCGGTTCCTCATTCTCCTCTCTGTTTGTATAAGCAAGAGGCGAAGATATGGAAATCGAGGGTCAAAACCTATTTCAGGGTCTCACCTGGGGTGCTTTCCCCTGGACACTTCAAAAACACCACTGCTCACCATGAACTGGGGTCCAACACAAGAGCCTGTGTCATGTGACGGAGCAACATCCAATGCAAGGTCACAGTGCAGTTGGAAGTTTAGAATGCCATTATCTAGAGCTGGAGTCTCTGAAGTTCGTCTAGTTATAAAGATGCCACCAGGACTTCCCTGTAAGATTTTCTCATCCATTTTTTCCTGTCTCTTTGTGTATAATTTTGTAATGTTTAACATGATGTGAGAGGAGATGCGCAATCATAAAATCTCTATATACACATCAGGGGCGTGTGCATCTAGCGTGTGCATCTACAGATTTCCACGAGCAAACCCTTGCAGCACCTGCTACTCTAGAGAACAGACTAGTCCAGCACCCCCTTCTCCCCACCCTCCTGGAAAAGGAAAACAGACCCATACTTACTGTCATTTTCTTCCTGGAGCTGGAAGTTAACCATATCAATACAATTCTGAATTTCATTCCAGGTTATGCTGTCTTGCCCTTGGGCTAAGGCTTCAAGTTTAATGGCCAGTAGTGCATTTGCATAGCTGTGGAAGAGAAAACAATCATGAAATCAACTAGAGGGGGCATGTCAGTCCACGTTTGTTACGTATATAAAGCGTCCTGCAAGTGCAGCAGGTGGATGTTTGGAGGTGAGGCTATACAAGCTGTAGAAACCAAAGCAAACCAGCCCACTGCCCTCCATCGATCCATCTAGAGTTTTCTAGACTATAAATCCTTATCAGTAAAGACTGTCTCTCCTTTTTCCCACCAAGCCACTGGCAAGAGAGTCTGTGGTTGGTGACCTCAAACTTCACCTATAGTGTCCCAAGGGTTCCTTAAATAGGAACCCCCCCCCCGGAAAATAAACAAACAAACAAAAATCACCAAACTCACCACCATCGAGTTGATTTCAACTCATAGTGACTGACTCTATCGGATAGAGCAGATCTGCCCCTGTGGGTTTCTGAGACAGCTATTGCTTACGGGAGTAGAAAGTTTTGTCTTTCTCCTGAGGAGTGGCTGCCTGGTGGTTTCAAACTGCCGACCCTGCTGCTAGCAAAGCCCCAGAGCAAAACCCCTAAGTAATTAAAATTCTACCGCACAGTTTTATCAACATGCGCCGAGCTCACTGGTACTCATGGGGCACCCTTTCTAGTAGCTCTCTGTAGACACATGGTTTAACGACAGCTCCTGGGAACACAGTCTTGTGCCTGACTCAAGAGAACCGGGCGGTCTCAGCTCTGCGAAATTACTAATTCTCCCCGGGGATGCACTCATTGAACAGGCTCTGCCGGTCACGCAGCACTCCCGAGGGATGAGTTAGGCTGCTCGCCGGTACAAAAGCACGAGTGGCTCTGCGGGAGAAAGGTCGGGCTGCTTCACTCCCCTGAAGACACACAGCCTTGGAAACCGAGAGAGGCAGTTCCACTCTGACCCACAGGCAGAGCCCCTCGGAGTTGAATTCGACTATTACTTTCACTCATGTCTCGGGAGGCCTGGTGGCCCTGCCAGATAAGCATAGGACCTCTAACTGTCAGGTTGGAGGTTCAAACCCCTCTGTTGCTCAGCGTGAGAAAAATGAGGCTGTCTGCGCATGTACAATTGCTCCCTCCCCCACCAGAAACTCTTCCGTAAGGCAGCTTCAGGCCAGCAGGGACTTGGCGCCAGTGGGTTTGGCGTGGGGGAGGTTTTCATGACTCGGCTCTTTGCCCCATCTCCAGCTGATTGCTGCCGGAGAGACTGTTAGGTTGTTACGGCTGCAACTTTTCACCCGATGGAGCCCCCTGATTATTCTGTTGTCCCCTTCAAAGGCCATGCTTGAATAGACCCTTTCTTGGGAGACTTGGTGGTGCAGCGGTTTAAGCACTGGGCTGTGAAATGTATGGTCGGTGGTTGGAATCCGGCAGCTGCCCTGCAGCAGAAAGTTGAAGCGGTCTGCTTCCTTAACACTGTCTAGCCCATAGGTCGGGTGGACTTGAGAGTCTTAAGGAGTCCTTAGGTGGCATACACCTGACTGTTAGCGGAAAGTTGGTGGTTCACACCCACCCCAGGTCTCTAAGAAGAGAGGTCTGGGGATCGGCCTCTGAAAGGTCATGACCTTGAAATCTGTCTGGCGCAGGGCTACCCTGCACACATGGGACTGTGTCAGCTGACATAACAGCAACCACCACTCCCTCCCCAGAGAGGGGTTACTCCCTGAGGAACCGGACACAAGGCAGAGGCCGTTTCTGATACCTGCTGAAAACAGAGCCCTTCTGCTGTGATGTTTCTCGAGGGGAAGCGTGAATTGAGCCAAAATATCCTAAATTCCTCTTTGCCTACCTGTTCATCTCTCCAAAGGTCACAGCAGCTATGCAAGCTCTCTGCTCTCTCCCACACCCTCTCCCTGGCATCCATCCCTACACCCGGGTTCTGACACCTGCCCAGTCCTCTGGGAAGAACTGATTTTGGCCAACCCCTTCTGTTGATTTCTAGGTGGGACTACTTTGATAGACAGCATTTACCTACTGAGGAGCCCTAGTGGCACAGCTGGGTAGGCACTGGATGGCTCATCTCAAGGTCAGCGGGTCAAAACCCAGCAGCTGCTCAGGAGAGAAAGATGAGGCTGTCTGGTCCTGCAAAGATTCAAGCCTTGGAAATTCTCTGTAGGATTGCTTTGACTTAGAATCGATCCTATGGCAGGGGTTTTATTTTTTCATTTTTTAAAATATTGATTCTTTAAAAATTCACTCTTTCATAATCAAATGTCTCATTTGAAAAAACACAGGATCAATTTTGCAGCCCCAAGCTAACGGTGAGCTATTCTAGCCCAGTGTGGAGTACCGCAACAGCAGTTGAACTTGCTCGTGTGTTTTTATCTCCGGGAAATAAGAATCTCCCTGCAGCTATGGAGTCACCCTGCAGCCTGACTCCTGAATAGCACACAGATCCCAAACCCATGTCCTGGAGTTGTTTCCACTCGTCGTTGTTGTCATGGTGACCTTGCCAGGGTAGAACTGCTCCCTGGGTCTGCTCAGGAGCCCTGGTGGTGTCGTGGTCCTGAGCTGGGCTTTGATCCACAGGTCGGTAGTTCAAAACTGCCAGCTGCTCCACGAGAAAAAGGCAGGGCTTTCTATTGCCACAAAACCATTACTTAAAGGGCCAGTTCTACTCTGCCCTCTAGGTCGTTTTAAGGCGTCATCGACTTGAGGGCAGTGAATTTGGTTTGGTTTGATGTGGATTTTAGGGATGCTCAAAGTGGAGACCATTATGGAGGCGGGCAGCCTCAACTTTCTCCCCCAGAGCAGCTGGTGGGCTGGTCCCTTCCACCATCTCGTCCGCAGCCCAGTGTCCTCGCCCCCAGGGGTCCTCGAGCAGGACAGGTGGATCTGCTAAGAGCAGTTTACAGCTGCAACGTTCACAAAGAGCCTAGCAGGGCTTCTGGGCATGCCTCAGTCTCAAAGCTCCACACGGAATGCCCAGGTGACATCGAAGCGTCTCTCCAAGGGAAGCCGTCGTTCACGGTGACTGGAAGCCGAGCTCACGGTGACTGGAAGGAGGAGAAGGCATCTCCAAACATGCTTGCAGGAACAGAGCATTCCGTGGGTGGTTTCTATCTCACCCACCGTCACAGGCTCAGGAAACACTCCACTACGCCGGCGATGTGGTCAGCAAGCCCTGCCTGTCCTCACATGCAGGTGTCGGCGCCCGTCCAGGCAGCCGCAGTGTCAGTCTAGTCCATCCTGCTGAAGGTCTTCCGCTTCTTCACGGCCCCTCTCCTTCAGCAAGCATTGCAGCCTTCTCCAGGGACGGTTCTCTCCTGACATGCTCCAAAGCACGTGAGGCAAAGTCTCTCCAGCCTCGCCTCTACGAAGCACTCTGGCTGGACTTCTCCTCAGACAGACTCTTTAGTCCTGTCGTCAGTCTGTGGCCTTGGCCCACCTGAATTGATGCTTCCTCAGTCTTCCTGACTCCGGCCCAGCTCTCTGGGGAAAGACCCCAGCGTGGGTGAGGAGCCCCTCCGTCCTCAAAGCACTTCCTTGCTTTTCAACCGTCCGAAGAAGTCTTGTTCAACAGCTTCACCTGACGCAACGCTAGTGACGACGGAGGACTACTGGTAATCACACTACCCAGAAGCCACCTGGGCCTAGGTGGCCCTCTCTCCCCAATGAGTGCCCTTGGCTGGGAAAGTGCGTACTCCTGAGGGCCTTTTCAGCTGGCGAGTGTGTAAATGGAGCCGTGCAAATAGCTAACCCTCTTGGCTGCTCACCAAAAGTCCACACAGCAGGTGCCTTGGGAAACAGGCGCTTCCGAGACATCAGCTGCTGGACGCTGTGAAGGACAGTTCTCCCTGAATGCGCACATACAGTTGCCAGGAGTTGCGACTGACTCCATAGCAACTGGCTCTACTGGAATGCCTGAATGATGAGCCAACATAGGAAGAATGCAGTCACTTAGGGATGCACACAGAACATACACACACACACACACACACACCAGTGACACAGACATGGAAAAAAGATAATAACCACATGGAAAATATTTGGGGCTGAACACAAAAGAGCTCACTCACTAGGCTTTTCAACACAATGTTAACTTTGAGGAAAATAGTCTACACCCTCCTGAAACAGGTCTGAGCCTGCTCCTCTCCCTCTTTCTCCTAGCCCTCCTCTGTGGACGGACCAGGAAGGCTATTTTCATAGCAGAGTTATAGTGCTTTTAACAGATTACCCACCCAATTTCATTTAGGTGTTTAGTAAACACTTGTCCTGCTCCCCACCCCCCACCCCCCACCATGGCTAGCTAGTGAGTTCAGGATCATAGCAACCCTCTTTAGGGTTTCTGAGACTATAAATCCTAACTGGAACAGGGAGTGTCATAATGGCTACTCGCTGCGCTGCTAACCTCAAGGCCAGGAGTTCAAAACCACCAACTGCTCCTCAAGGAGAAAGATGAGGCTTTGTACTCCCCGAAAAAAGTTACAGGCTCGGAAACCCACAGGGGCAGTTCTACTTTGTCCTATTGGGTCACTAGGGGTCAGAATCGACCCAATGGCAGTGAGTTTTTGTTTTTTCCTTTCTCTTGAGGAGCAGCAGATGAGCTTGAATTGCTGACCCTGTGATCAGGCTGACAGCTAGCCCAAAGCACGCCCTGGGCTCCTTGATGAAGCACTTGGTACCTGCAGAGGCACGTGGCAAACACAAGAGGAGGGTTAGGAAGGACAGAGCACAGTCCTCTTTAGGGAGCCTCCAGATGAGTGAGGACCACGAAAGGCAAAAGGGATTTTTATCCCTCCCAAAGGGATAAAAGCAGGGCACAACGAAGGCCACACTTTTTAAAGTGACAGTGGTGAAAGATTCCCAGGAAGAAGACCTAGAAGGAAGTTCTTGGAGGAGCATCTTTTCTAGGGCAGGCACTGCACAAAGCACTCGAGCCTCAAAAACAGCGCTGCAGCACTGCACAAAGCAATCAACCCTCAAGCTCTGAAGAAGAAAGCAAACAGACATGGTCCAGCTGAGACATGGTCTCATAGCTCAAATGCAGATATTTGAAGTAGCTTCTTCCAACATCCCCCCATCTCCACCCAACCCCCCCAGCTGATTTCTCAGAAGCCAGGGACCTAGGCGGGGAGAAGGAAGATTCCTCGTGGAAGTACAATCTAAAGAGGTGAACTTAGGTCTGGACATATCAAGACTGTGCCAAGCATGGATAGGCGAGGGGCGCCGCTTTATCGGAGGAGAAAGGACAGAAAGCACGCGGTGTGTTGGTGGACTAGAACACACACGCTCCCACATTGCTGGGATGCACGCATCCTTCCCTGTGAGAAGGGGTGCAGCTGGGAGAAGGTCAGATCATCATGCTTAGAGAAGAGGGACATTAGACAGAACAATTCATCTGAGAACAGAGCACACCCAGCACGTCCATCCATCACCGTTGTAGGCAGGAGGCAAAGGAAGCTTCCTGGGAGGAATATCCTCAGAGTGTGAGTCATCATGAACGAGTAAGTGATGCTTTGGGGGAGTGAGTCAGCTCAGCCCGCCCACGCCCATCATTAGGCTACAAAGAACTTGTCTGGAGAGGCCCTGGATAAAGCAATGCTCCTCACACGTGTTACGGAGCAAACCTGGCTTTCCAAGAACCTAGGGGGATAAGGGGGTCTTGTCAGTGAAATGTAGACTAGAAGGTCAGGGAGAGAGGGAGGGAGAGGGTACGGAGCAAAGAGGGAGGAACGATGCAGAAAGAGAACCACAGCTAAGGAGGTTTAATGAGTCACTGTTATTGATTTCATTTCTCAAAATGGAATGTGTACATATATAGAGTATGCTTCTTTAAAAACATATATATAAGTTTGGACTCGGGGTCTTTGGTGACAAACAAGCTCATTTGAAACCCAAAGAAGAAAGTGACAGGGCTGAGCCCCGGTGGCGTAGTGGTTGTGCGCGGGACTGCGGCCCACTGGGTTGGAGGTTCAAATCCAGCGGCAGCTCTCCAGGATCAAGGCTGGGCCTCCTACTCCCACCAGAGGGCAGTGATGGCCCCAAAACAAAACAACAAAAAAAAAAAGAGGAAAGTGAGACACAGTGGCTGATTACTTGGGTCAACACAGCAAAAGTGGGCTATGGGTACCTCCTTGGTAGTGGGTTATCCAGATGGGCATCTAAGGGTTTCAGAACGTTTCTAAAGAAAATTATATCAAGATCATTTTAAAAAGAGTCAGAGAGACACTGGAAAGCAGAGCCTGTCTCCGAGGTCCCAATTTGAAAACCACCCTTGTCAACTGAATTGATATGGATTCTCGAATGGGTATTTGGGAGGGAGGGGTTACTATGGATCATTACAATGAATGATGCTTGGATGTGGGGGGAGGGGGGGAGGGCATGGATTCTGTTGTTAGAAGTCAATGGCCAAGAGAATTTCCAATCCAACCAGAGGTGGGTGGCTGTCCCAGCAACTCACACTCTCCAAACTCACGGTGACCTGGGATGTCACGGTAGAACGGTCCCTGTGGGTTCCCCAGGCTGCAACTCTTTCTCGCGTGGAGCAGTGGGTGGGGCCCCACGGCAGGCTCTGTGGTTATCAGCGTAAAGCGCGGAGCACGATCCCGCCAGGGCTATCGTTCTACTTCGGACACATGCCAGTTACCGACCATCCCATGGTGTCTGTAGTTCTGTGCTGACCCACGGGGAATGCCCACAGTGAGAACCGACTTGATGGCAGGTGAGTGTTTGGTTGTTGGGCCAGGAATGCAAACTGCGTGTGACAGTCTGGGGATAATCGCCACCCCAGGCTGCCTACTAGACCTTTGATTCTGAAGGGGGTGACCAGCTGTCTTCTACTCTGACCTGAAAGAGGAAGCAGTGAAACCCCGGCTCCAGGCAAACAAAGGATGGAAAAAGGCATGCGGGTGGTACAGAGGGAGGAAGAACCACTCGCAGGTCATCACAGAAGCCAAGGTGAGAAATTCAGGTGCGCTGGCCATACATGCCACCACCCTGACTGGTGAGAGGAGGGTGGCAGTTGGGAGATGGGATGTGTGCAGGTGCTTCCCTCACATTAGGGGCGGGAAGCTGGCTGCTTTCATCACAAGGGCCCGGCAGAGGGTACAGGGCAGCTCCAGTTGAAATTTGTAAGCCTAGAGTTGAGGAGCTGCCGTTCATGGGAACTGGAGGTAGAGGTCAGGTGTTTCGGAAACCGCCTCTGAGCAGTTGGATGAGCACGGTGGCTACCGAGTCTATAGAACAAGAGAACCCGTTTCCCCAAGAACGATCCACTGCCCTTCAGCTACTTTTTGGCCATTCTCTAGAGAGACAAAGAGTCAAATACACCGGGAAGGGTGATTTGCTTTTTCCTGGAGAAGAACCCCATCTCCCGCCAGTGCAGCCCTTCCAGAATGAGTCACTGAGAGGCACCAGCCAAGATCTAGGCAGACATCGCCCCCTGGTGGTCACGAGACCTCAGGCTGGAAACTGGGCTCCTTTCAGCCCGGCTTCTGGTGTTTCTATGGGGTGGTTAGGACTGGGAATCGGCTGGGAGGCCGTGAGTGATTTTTGTTCGACTTGGGTCTCTTGCACCTCTACTGTAGTTCCTTGAACAGCAACAAAACCCCTGGGTCGTCCTCCTGGCAACCCAGTGCATTTCAGAGAGCACTGTGCTTCTCTAGGATTTTCAACGACTGTGAAATAACAGAAGGACGCCTCTGGTCAAGGCCTTCTACCAAACTGCCTCGGGGGAATTCACACACGAAGTCTTTAGTGGCGGAGCATGTGACCATCTGCATGACCCAGAGTCTCCAGCTCCTTCCTCTGGACCCCTCAGTTTTCTTTCCAGGTCGGCAACTGTGTCTTGTAGGACTGTCCGGTCTAGACTAGCTCGTCGCCTATTTTAGAAACCTGAAATCGAGAGTCATTGGAGGCTCTTCTCTACTGCCCGCTATCACCGGGGTCTCTGGATACTCTGAATTTAGCAATCAGAAGAGAGGGGTTTGAGACCCGACTGCCTAACCGTTGCTCCAGACCCCTGGTACGGCCTCTTCATCAGTAAAAAACGAGACACGGGGCTGAGGGGCTGTGAAAGCTGCCCTGAACGCGTCCACATTCTGTCTTCTCCACTCAATGTTCGAGGGAAGCCCCACGTCCCACATTCGTTTTCAGCCTACCTACCGGATACATTTTACTCACGACAGAGCTGGTTCTGAATTGTCCCGGGGTGACGACCAGTTTCAGTTCCCCTTCTCCTTCAAGAGGAACGGTGCAAAGATGATCTCTAGGATGAGAACTGCTCCCAAGGCAGACTAGCTTGTATCACCCCATGAGGGTGAGGGTGGGGGGGACGATGGGGAAGGGGCACCGCTTCCCCGGGGCACAGACCCTGTCGTTGCTAAGAGCTGCCAGAGACGCGGCTCCCCGGGACCCGGAGCCCTGGAAGTGAAGCCCGGCCGCCCTTTACCGTTCCACACACGCCTCGTCCAGATTGTTGAAGCCGATGGAGGGGCTTCGGAGTTGGTTCTGCACAGACACGAGGTCGTTGGTGTCCAAGGCTTGGTTCAGTAAAGCAACAGCCGACAGCATTTCCACGGCAATCAACAGCTCTTCGTGGGCCAGGTAGTTCTGTTGAAAAAACATAAGACAATAAAATTTCCCCAAATGGTTCGTTTCTTATGCGTGATGGGGCCTCTCAAGCTCTCTGCCATCGAGTCGATGTCAACTCATAGTGCCTCTGTAGGATGGGGGAGGACTGCCCTTGTGGGTGTAAGGGAGAAGAAACTCCGTCTTTCTCCTGAGAAGTCACGGGTGGCTTCAGACTGCTGACCTGGCAGTTAGCAGCCCCATACGTAACCATTGAGTTCTAATCCCACCAGGGATTAGAAGGTAAAATTTAGAGAACTATGAAATAGAACTCAAAAAAGGGGGTCCACGAGCCACCCTGTTTGCCATAGGCATGAAAGAGCAGGCTTTAGGGTTCTCCTTAAGTGATCATGTTGGAGACTCAAGTTGATTACAATCCAAACCAAGCTCCCTGCCATCAAGTGCATTCTGACAGGGCAGGGTAAACTGCCTTGGTGGGCTTCCGAGACTATAACTCTTTATAAGAGTAGAAAGCCTCATTTCTCTCCCAAGGAGTGTCTGGCGGTTTTGAACTGCTGACCTTGCAGCTAGCAGTCCGATACATTACCATGGCACACCTCAGCAGAGTCTAATTCCACAAGAATCGACATTCCCAGACCTGAGTCCCTACTCCCAGTTATTTGCGGCTGCTCACAGGCTCGGTCTTACCACCAAATAACTTGGTCGAGGATTAGACATCCTGGTACTGACTAGATAAAAACGGCTCATGTACTAGGTTGCCAAGCACAAAGTGATGGTTCGAGTGCACCCAGAGGTACCTCAGAAGAAAGGCCTGGTGATGGACCCACAGAAGCCCGGCCAGGGAAAGCTCCATGGCACACGGTTCTCCTTGGACACACTGGGTGGCCAGGGGTGGGATCGGCTCCATGGTAAACTGGTGGGTGTTGACCAAGAGTGGGCTGGACGGTCAGAGTTTTTAGCACAGCGACTTGTCAACCTGAATTGCCGGCAAAGTAACTCCCCGTCCTGGAGTCAGTCCATTCTGATTCACAGCGGCCCGGGCGGGCAGAGGAGAACCACCCCTGGGGGGGAGATGTCTCTGACTCGAAGCCACTGTGAATCTCTACAGGACTAGACAGCCTCGTCATTCTATCATGGAGCAGCTGGTGGGTTTCAATCACTAAGCTTGTAGGTAGCAGCCCCATGTGCAATCCACGACACCATCAGGGCTCCTGAGGGGGAAGGAGAGGAAGCCCACATTTCACCTACAAGTTGTCACCCTAGAAAAGTAAGCCAAGATCTTTAGACCAAGATTATTATTATTTTATTTATTTTTTATTTTTGGGGGCACCACTGCTCTGCGGTGGTGGGAGTGGGAGTCCCAGCCCCACTGCTGGAATTGAACCTCCGTCCCAGTGGGCCGCAGTCCGCGCACAACCACTACGCCACCGGGGCTCAGCCCAGACCAAGATTATTAATTCTAATTCCAAAACAAAGTTATTTTAAGTCACATATCTGCAAGCTAGGCAGAAATGTCACATCTAGATATCTGAATACATTTGAGATAAATCAGTAAAGAAAACAAGGATATTTAGTTTTGTGTGTGTGTGCTTTTGTTTTATTTTTTACTCTGGATCTGGCTTATTCGGAAGCAAACCAACGGCTCCTTCATAGTTTTTCAGAACATCCTACCCCTCCAATGTTCTCTTCCACCTAATCCTTTAAAACAGTCTTGACCTTTGTTCATAAAGAATGCTGCCTTCTTTACGTTGAGGATACATTTATGGGGGCAAGACAAAGAATCATATACTTGGTGGCACCGTGGCTTAAGCATTGGGTTGTAACCTGCACGGTCAGTGGTTCAAGCCCACCAGCTTCTCAGGGGGAGAAAGATAAGGCAGGCGGGCTGATTTACAGTCTTGGCTAACCCCAAGGAGGAAGACAATCCTGCCATGCAGTAAAGGGTCTCTATCTGTTGGAACTGACTCAACGGCAGCGAGTCTTCGCATTTTACAAGCGTAGGTCTTTACATGGAGAGATTGCTGCTAAGGGAAATCCGAGGAAGGAAAGAAGAACTGGTCGGGAGGGGCCACAGTTTGGGCTTCAAGCTAGGCAGGAATCTCAAAGCAAAACTCACTGGCATCAAGTCCATTCAACTCATAACAGTCCTGTAGGACAGGGTTGAGCTGCCCTGTAAATCTGCACAGGAGTCAAGGCTTGTCTTTCTCCCACAGAGCGGCCGGTGGTCTCAAACTGCTGACTTTGTGGTTGGTAGCCCAACATGTAACCCACTACGCCAGAGAACAAATACAATTTCAAAGGTTAAAGTAAAAACTTTAAAAGAACCTATTTTCCATGATAAAAAACAACCTATTTCTCTATTTTTTAAAATGGAAGAAGCTTTGAAAAGCAAGAATAAGAAAGTAAATCCCTTCAGCCAATTGCTTTATTTAGTATATATTCTGTCTTTTAAAAAATACATTCATAGGTTTCTTTTTAAAGAAATGGATTTTACTTTTTTTCTCTCATTACAGAGAGAGAGAGAGAGAGAGAGAGAAATCCTTTTCACCACGTCATTCCACTGGGCATTCTCATGCACGATCAGTGCTCCCTGAGTTTCCAGCCCAGAGACTCCATCGCATGCCTTGAGCATGCTCTTGTTCGGGAAGCAGGTGGCTCGCGCCCAGTTTCGCTATACCACCAAACACAATGCTGGGAAACGTGTCTATAGCTTCATGTTTGAGACTCACAGCCTTTCAGCTCATGTGACAGAAAAACAGATAACCAATTGTAAACTTCGGGCACACGTGCCTCTGTTTACCTTTCTGAACAGTGGCCCTCCCTTACGCTCCATTGGTTATGGTGAGTGCTGCTGCTTATTGATATGCCTGCTGGGCGAATCCCTTTTACTCTCTACCAGTGGGACCTTCATGAATAATTTTACTTTAAGCTACATTATATACTTCCAATCAAATTTGAACTTTCAAACATTTTTGGTAGGGGAGGGGGTTGGGGTAGAGTGGGTAGGTATCTTCCTTATCTTGTGCATGACCTGTCCCCTTCACTTTTAGTGGAAAAGTGTAGCTTCTGTATCATCATTATGTACATCTTGATGCAGGAGGAATTTACTCAGACACAGGAAACGCATACGCTTCCCTTCGTAACTGGTTGTTCACTGGCCAGAGTTTGGTGTGCTGAACAATCTTTTTCCCATCTTTTTGAACTCATTCTCAGATACTGAACTCTTGGCTCTGAATCCAGAATTTTCCCTCCCGTACTTTTGTTTGGTTTATTCCTTTACCCAGAAGCATCAGCTTCATTACTGTGGCCTTTTATGAATATTCAAGTCTGGTGCTGGTAAAACATGAAAGAGCATACATTAACAAAATTCAAAGACCTGCTTTTAACATTCTTATTTGCAGGTTTCCTGAAAAGACTCAGGGCTGACTTTTCTAAATCAATAGTATTATTTTCATAAAATCATTTTGGTACCGATGAAAAAACTAGCCAATGTTCTTTTAAAAAAAAAATCTCAGAATAAGGGAAAGCTATTTTTGGGTGTATTTGTATTCACTGATCCATTGCTAGCCCGGAGGCTGGAGTGGAATGGCCCCATTTGGGCTTCCAAGGCTGTGAGTCTCTATGGAAACAGAAAAGCTCATTTTCCTAGCAGAGAGCTGATGATAGCTTTGAACTGCCAACCTTGGAGTTGGCAGCCCAGCAGGTAACCCACACGCCATCTGCGCTCCTCATACTATTGTGGAGAGCTGCAACTGTGCTCTTAGGTTCTGCGTGTAGGCGAATGGCAACAGTGAAAATGGAAGATGGTGGTAGACTCTGTGCCATTAGGGAACAACGATGTCAGGGACTGTGCCAGTTAGATAGCCCCCTCCGCTCCCACCCCTCGCCGGCCCACTGTCGACTCCACCCACTTACCATGGCGTTCTGACTCTGCAGGTTGAAGAGCTCATGCTGATACATGGCGGCCGCAAAGGGATAGACAGCAGGGAGCTGGGCCTCGGGTTTCTTCAATGCCAGCAGCGTCGCCTCAGGGTCGCCGTTCCTGATGACAGCATTGATGTGGTCCATGGCAGCTAGTCCTGAGGATGGGTGCAATGTCAGCGTGCCTCCTCACCACCTGATCTTACCAGCCCCTCTTCCCACGGAGCCAAGCCTATGCACCCTCACGGCCCACAGACTTTGCAAGAGGGCACTGTAAGGCGGGCAAGGCCCAGAAATGGGAGTCTTGGCATTCAGAGTTAGTCCCTACCACCAGCGCGGTCTTGAAGGAGCTCACTCGTGGCCGGGATGGATGACTTGCTCATGAAATCTCTCCTTTCAGGACCAGCTCTGGTCCCACCTCTTCCATGACGCCTTCACGACTGCTCTCGTGCCTCACGATTGCCCATCTGTAGAATCCCCCACAATATTGAGGGCTGGGCAGTTCCAGTAGGCATGGTACTCTAATGCTCCTTGTGGGTATCACTGACAAGGAGACTCTAAGCTCCAAGGAGACCAGCAGTCAGTCTAGCCCTGCTGGAACCATTCTACATCTGAGCCCTCTCAGATAGCTCACTCCTTGATGCTGTCTCTGTGAATTGGTCCTCAGGACATCCACAACCCTTGTGTTCTAGATTGTGGTAGTTACATCATCTGGGGTCAATTTGATGATTCAGAATGAAGGGGTGGAGTCTAGCCTTTCAGTCAGTTAGTAGCTTGATGACCTCATTTATCTCCTTAGCGCTTGCTGGTGGTGGGACACAAACTCACTCCCTGCAAGACATCCCTGTGGAGAGGACACAAGGAGAGAGTCTGATGGAGCCAGACCTCTGGAGCTGGAGGAGTCACGTGAAGATCCCTGCCAGTGCTGGATGCTTACACCACCACCAGATCCACAAGACTTCCCACCCACTGGCCTGTGATCTTCCTGCACTTGGCCTCATTGCATGAGTTTCCTGAGTCTGAAGAGGACTTTATAGATTTTTGTAGGACATATGGACTATTACTGGATTTATGGACTTGATCTGGACTGGACTGGGATGTTTTCCCAAGATTCAATTGCTCTTGTATATAAAGTTCTTTCTTATACACATGAGTCTCTGAATTTGTTTCTCTAGTCTATGCAGACTAACACATAGATCGTTAAAAAAACAACACAACGCTTTGAAACATTGCAAACAGACTTCATCTGTGTCAAATACATTTGCTGTTGCTGTGAGTGAGCCAGTCCGTTCTGATTCGCAGTGACCCTGGAAGACAAGGCAGGCTTACTCCCTAGAATGTCCTATGCTGAAACCTTATTGGGGCAGATGGTCTTGTCTTTTCTCCCATGGAGGAGGCAGGTGGGCTCAAACTGCTGACCTTTGGGTCAGCAGCGGTGGGCTTAACCATTGTGCTGCCAAGGGTCCTAGTGACACAATTCAAGCCCACCCTTCATCACCCAAAACAAAACAAAATCATAAAGAACAAACAAAAGCTTTCACCACAGAAACAGCTCCCTAATAGTATCTTCGGTTACACGGCAGGCCCTGAAACATGCCTGTGACCTCTTGCCCACCTAGTTGTGCTCCACAGACCACAAAGAATCTGAGCTGGGGGCAACCAACGGAGGCTGTCAGACAGCAGGTATATTTTCAGCACACCAGCATGGAACTGGTGATCCCAGGGAACGATGACTGACAGAGGCAGGCGGTAGTGGCAGACAGCAGACCCAGGAGAGCCAGAGGGATGTTGTTGGCCTAGAGAGGGGGCCTGGAGAGCCAAAGAACTGCAGACCCACAGCTTTGTAGGGCTGTTCCCGGGCTGGTCTGTCATCCAGTGGAGGGCCACATCGTCCTTTGGAGTAATCTAACCCTTTCCTGACAGGAGACAGCCTGTCTTCTCTGAACCTGTTCTTGAGTGTTCTCCGAAAAACCCTTTCTACTAGGAGACTAGAAAGCAGGAAATATTTATGACTAATAGAATCATATATATATATATATATATATACATGTATATATATCACACACACAAACCCAAAAGCAAATGTACATCTAATCTAAAGGTCTTCCGAAATCTTGTCTATGCTTAGAATGTGGTAAACTGAACATTCCAGAAAGGAAGGCCAGTGGATATTTTGGGGGAGTTCGCAGTGCTGCTGAAATTACGATTAAGCGAATTCTCTAAGACCTAACACTAGCTTGTCTTCTTGGGTTTTTTGTTGTTGTTGTTGTTGTTGTTTTGGGGGCATCACTGCCCTCTGGTGGTGGGAGGAGGAGGCCCAGCCTTGCTGCTGGATTTGAACCTCCAACCCAGTGGGCCGCAGTCCCGGGCCCAACCACTATGCCACCAGGGCTCAGGCTCCAAGCATGTCTCCTTTTTTGCCCTTAGCATCTAGCAAAAATTTTCCATCCTCACTGCCACAGAATGTACTAGATCGGGGTGGGCAAGCTGCAGCCCATGAGCCACCAGCGACTCTTTTGGCACGTACACGTGGCTGTAAAGTAACATGGAGACGTTTTAAAGGGCATTACTCAGATCATGGTGATTTCGCTGGTACAAATATATTTATGGCTCTGGAATAATTTCCAATTGTGGGAGGGACAGGACTGGCTCTTCCGTCTCGAACGTCTGCTGACCCCTGGAGTAGGTGATGATGAGGGTTGCCTGGGTCAGATTCAGGGACACTCTGGGCCTCCCCCTTCTGCTCTGCAATGCGAGAATGGCAGTGTGCCAGGCAGGAATGAATTACAGGAAGAAATGATTATTGCCACGGAAGACATGAGGACGTAATAAAGCGTGTGTCACATGCTTTCTTCAACGGGCTAAATGCTTGTTCACTGATGGCAGTGCAAGCCAAGCTGAGGCCCCCAGACAAGAAGGCCATTGATGGACATTACTGCCAAAGCTGTCACTTAGGCTGTTATGACAGCAAGGAGAAAAGTAAATGCTCAACATTTCATTGTAATTGCGATGCAGCTGGGGAAATGCTTGTGCAAGGAGCTGTGCTCACATCTGCTAAAGTGGCAATTCACTTGCTGTCACACACTGGCTAAAATACGCTTTAAAGGTGCTTGTGCAGGCTACTTTCTGTTCTATTGGATCCCACATTTTTTTTTTTGGATCCCACATTTCCAGATGGCGGGAAGCCCAAACTTTCAGGGCCACCCTGCCCTTGCTCATTGGGGCTGTCCACCCTGGCAACGTCTGTCACCAGCCTTGGCTAGTTATGCAAACCGCTCCATACCTTTTGCTGAAAAACAGAAAGAAAGGTCTAGCCAGTGGGGTATTAGACTTGTGGCTGGGAAAATTAAGCCTTCCAATAGCTACAGGGCGTTTCACCCAACACGAAAACGAAATCTGCTTTGGCAGTCACAAACTTCGTAAATCAAGGAAGGGAGAAAGTGGGGGGAACATTCCTTCCCTGGTTATGCGCCTCCACTGTCTTCGCGGAAATATTCATTTCTTCCTGTAATTCATTCTGCCTGCCACACTGACATTCCCGGGTTGCAAATAGAGCAGAAATGATGTCCCATACATCAATCAATGCCAATATGTTCAAGATTTTAATGGGAATAATAGGACAAACACATGCTATTTTTGGGGGGGGGGGAAAGAATTACGCCACAGCTCACATCAATTTCACTTTTATGTAAGCGTGTGGTTCAAGTCTCAAAACATCCAGGAAGTAACATCAACCTGGGCTGGGCTTCCTCCGTTACGGTCTGAACCACGTCAGGTCTGTCTCTGCCGCTAATTAGCAGCAGACTTCAGAATAACACCTCGAGGTGGTGTGTTTACTTGACGTCACGTAGAACAAAAAGATTTTGCCTTGCGTCCTTTGGACGCGCTCTCAGGAAGAGCCAGTCCCTGTGAGAGGACAGAGTGCTTAGCTGAGGGTCAGTGAAAAGGAGGACGACCCACAGCAAGGTGGACTGACACCTCGTCCCAGGCAGAGCAACACACACAAGGCTAGCGAAGCCTAGGCGGTGTGCTGCTGTGGGGCATACAGGGCCACTGTGAGTTGACACTGACTTGAAGACACACAACAACAACAACAGCAACAACAACAGGACAGCAACAACCCGTCAGACTGGCAAACTTGTCTAGGTGAAACAGCGGACAGAGTTGAGAGCGGCTGTAAGTCGAGGACAATCCAACTGTACATTTGAAGAAGGTTTGCCTACTCTATTCAACAGGCTAGATGCTTGTTCGTTGATGAATGCTTGGGGGATATTTTGACTGAGCCGGGGGTAAGAACTATTAAACAATAGCCTTTATTTCCCTCTTCTAGAGCTCAAATAGAATTCTGTTAATGGGAGGGGGGAGAAAGGAGACAAAGCAGCTCGTGTCCCCAATAAAATGATTTTTTCTTTAAAAAAAAAGGAGGGGGAAAGAGGAGCGTATACCAAGCGCTCATAGAAAATATTTGGTAATGAAGATGGCAACATGTATACAAATATGCTTGATACAAATGATGTATGGAATGTTATAAGTCCCCAATAAAATTATTTTTTAAAAAAAGAAAATAGCTCATGTTATCTAAGCCTGCATGTACCTATGTTTGCTGCTTGACAATGTACCCAGAGGAATTTGGCTCAAACGTGCCCCTATGTGTTTTCATCTCGCCCTTCAACTGTCTCACCCGCTTAGACAAAAGTAACCCC
>PVJH01022133.1:0-37225 GCA_004026705.1 Nesogale talazaci | reverse complement strand
AAAGGAAAAACCTGACTTGAACCCTTAAAATGTGATCAGTGGAGACCCGCCCCCATCTGGTGGACACTGGACCTGATACGGTTTTATTTATTTATTAGACCTGATATGCTTTTGATGCTTTTTGATGTTTGTATTTTTGTGTTGTTTTTGTTTATATTAGGGTTGATCTCAGAGGTGTGTTGTCATTTGGGTCAATCTCCTCAAGTTGTGTTACATGTTTGTTTGTTTCTCCTTTTTGGTATCCTAGGACTGATAAACCTCTAGAGACCACAAGTAGAATAAGGGTTTCAGGGAGGCATGTGGGTAAACAGATACAATGTTAAGGAATCCAGGGAGAGAGAAAATATTTGAAAACTGATTGTGGTAGTAATTGTACAATACTGCTTGGAATTATATATATATATATATATATATATATATATATATATATACTACCACTTAATAATATTTTTAAATGATAAAAAAATTTTAAAATTAACAGGACTCATAGTGATTTTTACTATGTCTCACAAATTTTCAGCCCTTCACTGGAATAATTGGCATCTGGGAAACAATTCTTTTCCTTACACTTTTCACAATTCACTTTCTAAAATGTTGTGACACAAGTAAATTTACTGTATTTCATTTACAAATGTCAAAGTCCTTGTTTTAGGAAATAGTTTTCTGTCTTCCATATATCCTTCAAAACTAACAAAAGCAATGCACATTACAGTAGGTGTTGATCTCATATTCCTCTAGACTTTTGCTCAGGTAAACACATAAATCTACATATTATAATTACTACATATCTATAAAGGTTAATGTACACATAATTTTGCAATGTATCATGTGCTAAATTTGAGTAGGAAAGCTAGGATAACTTTGTACTTCGTGTCTTTTGTATAAAAACTTTGTACCAACTATCTTTTAAATCCTTATTTCATGAAACCCAGCAACTTCAAACTATAAATGTACACATTTATAAATGTACATGTATGTGTATATCAATATATTGTATATTCATAATAATTAACACCTTAACTGGTCTTCATCAGCATATAGATATTCTCTTATTACAGATATCATTTTAATTCAAGATAGATAAATGATCTTTTTGACAATGTCCTCTGAATTGATGAATCCTGGCATATGGAACCCTTTTATGGTCTGATACAAAATGACCCATACAATTCCATTTAAATTGGTGAGGGTGTGAATACACCATTTGCCTGTGAGATATTGGCATGACTCCTATTTTGCTGTGATGCTAGATGGATGTTGCAGGTACTTCAAATACCAGAAGGGTGACCCAAAGTGAACAGGTTTTAGCAGAGACTCATATTAAGAACAGACTACAAAAACGGTATAGTGTATCCACTTTTGAAGAATGGGCCAGGAGACTTGATTAGAAACAGAAAACAGAATTTGAATACCAGCAGGATATTTTCAGAAACAGTGGCAGTAGATGAAGCCCCCCTTCAAAATGTAATCCAAATATTATTAGAGTCAAGGTATCTCTTTTCTCAAAATAGAAGCCAATATGAGGATCTGTATGCAATAAAGACTTTGAAAAGTTCAGGGCAGATTCAAAAAATGATATGGAATATGGGGTATCACTGCTGATATCTTGTGTGAACGCAGAGGTGGATTTACACAGTAGCTGAAATATGAACTGGAGCATAAGAATGATTGTGAAGATGGAGCATGACTCATTTTGTGTGTGTGGGCATAGATTTGTTATGTTACAGTGCCTAATAATAGAATATTAATCTTACTGAATCCTATTTCATTATGATGACTTAGGTTCATATTTTGGGCGTTCCCTGTTCCAAGTATGAATTGATGTTTGCAGCTGTTCCTCAAATAGATGCCCCAATCTCTAAAACAAATGATGAAAAAAAATCAAGAATCCCACTAACTTCTTAAACCCGAAGTTGATCATACATGCTATTAAGAAACATTGATGTATATAAATTATTGGAATATGAAAATTAGAAGCAATGAGGAAGGATCAATAGTTGGAAAATACAACAATATAGAAAGTTGAAATAAAATAGTTGGAAATGTAATGATATAAATAAAGCTAGAGAACGTATAATTGTATTTACAAGGCTGATGATATGCTCATTGGAAATACCTATGTAGCATAACCACAGACAAAAAAAAATCATGAGTTCATCATATAAAATATACAAGAATCAAATTTACTACATCTTTTGGAAACAGCTAAGGAAGAACCTTAATATCAACGGCCACAACATCACCAGGGAAGGACTGTGGAATGTATGCGAGACACAATTGAAGTTGATGAAGAAGAGAACAAATCCGCAAGTAAAAACTTAATCTTGAATCGATCCCCCCTACATTTAGAAATCATCTCAACAATAGATTTGGTGTATCAAATTTTAATGACCGGATGGATACAAGCTGCATTGTGAAATGACATCAAGAAAACCCAAAATACAGAAACTAAAGGTGATCAAAAGAAAGGGAAAGAGCCCTTCTTGGCAAGTGGCAGCATCCACTCTCAGCTGACCAATTTTCATCTAGGTGTCCGCAGCATCCTCTGCTTCCTTCCTGGGCAACAAGAACCAGCTGCCAGAAATTCATCATGTATCTTCTCAAGATTCACGCCAGAGAGATCTTGGACTCCTGTGGAAATCCCACTGTTGAGGACACTCTTTACACTGCCAAAAGGCTCTTCAGAGCTGTCTTGCCCAGCAGGTCCTCATCAGGGATCTAGGAGGCCCTGGAGCTCCTGGAGAATGATAAGACCCGGTATCTGGGCGAAGATGTCTCCAAGGCTGTTGAGCACGTCAATAAAACAATTGTGCCTGCCCTGGTTAGCAAGAAACTGAATGTTGAGGAACAGGAAACGATCCACAAGCTGATGATTGAGATGGACTGAACTGAGAATAAGTCAAAATTTGGTGCAAACGCCGTTCTGGGCATGTCCCTGGCTGTGTGCAAGGCTGGGGCCCCCTATACCGTAACATGGATGACTTGGCTGCCAATTCCGAAGTGACCCTGCCAGTTCCTGCTTTCAGTGTGACCAACAGCGGCTCCCACATCGGCAACAAGCTGGCCTTGCAGGAGTTCATGCTCCTCCCTGTCGGAGCCGCCAACTTCAAGGAAGCCATGTGCATCGGGGCCGAGGGGTGCCGCAACCTGAAGAAGGTCATCAAGGAGAGGGACAGCAAGGATGTCAAATTCTATGAATTTCCCTTGAGTCTATTCCTGTTCAAAGAAAAACCTCCCTAGCATTCCTGAGACTTTAAAACTTTAAGGAAGCCGGCAGTGCCACCCTTCTCTTGCCAAGAATCAGTAATACGGTTAACAACTCAGTGCTTATTGTAAAGCACCATTCGAGACACTTGGGTTCAGATATAGACGGGTTAACTCATTCTATTTTCCATAGTCTTTAAAATATAGTGTGCATGCTTAATGACTGTTGCATTTAATATTACATTGCTTTGTGCTCATTCTGGGAAGTTCTAAAAGCAAATGAATGGTCTTTCTCACGTTTATGCTTACTCCTGTATGTTTTTCTTCTACTCAAATACAATCATTTCTGACTGAGAAGGCAAAATGAAACAAAACAAAAAAAGATACTTTCCTTCTCACCGTCTATCTCCATTCCAGCATTAGTCTTTCCTCTATCAAACATTACTGTATTTACCAAGACTCTTATTATAGAAAGACAACCTGGTGAATATCCACGATATTGTATTCTTCAGGAGTCACATCCATCCTAAGAAAGAACAACCAGCCTGGGGCATCAAAAGTGGAAGACAAAAGCACTGATACTCATGACATCCCTCTTTTATTTGCTTCATCACCTCTATCTCAAAGGCTTGCGTTTTAAACTTATTTTTGTCTTCCTGTTTGTGAAAAATAGTAAAAAAAAAAAAAGGAATAAAACAATGTTTGACAATCAAGCTCAGATGTTATCTAGTCTGTTTTCATAGTATAAGCACTGGGGTCATTTCTTTAATAATACCAGTGATAATTTTCTAAGCAAGCCCCTTATACTGAAAAATACAATAAAACTGGTCTGGGGAAGAGCATTTGGTTGATAATAGATATTCTTCTTAGCAAACATCTACCTTGAAAACTATATGTGTGATCTGTTTAAATTATGGCAGAATAATCTGAGAAGTAAAATTTGAAAGAATCATATCTAACGCACATTATCATTGTGCTTGCTTATTAAACAGATTATGTGTGGGCATGATTTTATGTTTCCTTAATAACCCCTTATAAAAATTTTCATTTATCTACATAAAGTTGAACATGAAAAATTTAAATAGAAATCAGTCCCTGATACACTGGTTGAGAAATGTAGGCATTTGAGGAATGCTACATGTTGTCATTAAAAACTACTTTCTCACATGCATATTTCATCCAATGAAAATCCAGTTTCTGTCTAGATTCAATTGATTTATCAAAGAAAAGGTAATGAGCTCATCTCATCATCACTTTATGATTAAGAAATTAGAATATACTATACTAGCATGTACATTGTCCTGTGGTAGGAAAGAAATATTAAATAGCATGTGACAAGTATAGAATATGACCCTTCTCCATACTAGTACATGCTTTAAGAGAAGGGCTCATTTCCGTCTGCTTATTACTGTTTTTAACATAGGAACTATTTTTCAATGAATATTTTCTATCTTTGGCAGTTTCTAAGATACTGTTCTTGTTGTGAGTCTTGTCATGTTGGTTCGTATAGTGACGCTCTAGGATACAGTAAAACTGACCAGTCGGGTTCTGAGACAATTTGTCTGTCAATTTGTCTTTCTGTGGTGGCCTGTGTGGTGCTGCAAACTACTCCATTGGTATGCCAAATGCCAGTAGGGTGAACCATAGTGGACATGTTTCAGCAGAGTTTGGAGATAAGGAATTTTCCACTGAAAATCTAATACATTGTATCAAAGCACTCACACATAGTGAAGGCCTAATGAACTTGTCTGAGGAAGACCTGTCTTCTCAAATTACAGTTGACCAGATTGGATAGAATAAAGTCCGGAGAAGTAAAGCTTTCCATAATTTCATTTTATGATGAGGCAAGAGTCAAACTAAGAACACACATCTGCAAAGTTTAACTAATCCTCAGACCTTTTAATGTACAAAGTATGATTCTAGGGAAATTGGAAGCTGACCAAATGTAATGGAATCTATAAAGAGTGATGTTATGGGGGTGTTACTGACCAACATTTGTCATTTTTAATCAGAAAATTGCATCATTTACTATGCTGAGGATGACACAATCAAGAAGAATAGCATTGCATTCCTCTTCAAAAAGGACATTTCAAAATACACCCTGGATAATAATACTGTGTTTGGCAAGATGATACCTGTCCAGATGCAAGGAAATCTGATCCATACTCAAATTTGTGCATCAACCACCAAGTGGGAAATGAAGAAATTGAAGAATTCTACCAACTTCTTCAGTCTGCAATTGATCAAATATGAAATAAAAATATATTGACAATTTTTAGTGATTGAAATGCAAAAGATTGAAACAAAAAAGGAGAAGAGTAGTTTGAATGCATGTTTTTTGGTGATAAAAATGAAGCTGCACATCTTATGCTAGAATTTTGACAGACCAAAACCTTCTTCATATTATGAAATTTCATCAATGACACCAAAGGTGAAAAACGCATGGACTTATCCAGATGGAATACGCTGAGAACAAATTGATGACCTACATCTTGGGGAAGAGATGAAGGGGAAATACAAGAGCAGCAGCTAAAACCTGGTGAGAGGCTGATGAGTGGACATCCTTGCCTCTAAGGTACATCCTCATTGTACTTCTCCCAGGACAGATTTGTTTGTTCTGTTAGAAGTTCATGGTACTTTCAGTAGTGTTCACCATCCACACAATTTAAGCATATTATTTTTTCTTTGGTTTTCCTTATTCAATTTCCATCATTCACAGGTGTATCAGGTGATTGAAAATACCATGATTTAGGTCAGGCGCACTTTAGTCCTCAAAGTAAACACCCTACTTTTCAACACTCTAAAGAGATCTGGGGAGCAGAATTAGCCAATACAGTCTGTCATTTGATATCTTGACTGCTGCTTCCATGGACTTTATTGTGGATCCAAATAAGATACCATCCTTGAGAACTTCAATATTCCTTCCTTTTACTATGATATAACCTATGGCTCTAGTTGTGAGGATTTGGATCTTTACATTGAGTTGCAATCCCTATGGAAAGCTGTATGCCTCGATCTTCATCAGTAAGTGCTTAAAGTCCTCCTCACCAATCCTGAGGTCACATTCTTCTTCAAATAAAATTCAGCTTCTCAGATTACTTGCACAGACTAGAGATTAAATATAGTGAGATAATTGCTATATCTTACACAATCCAATATATCCATTCACATATAATTAGGTTGTTCAATCCCATTGAGGGACTTATATAGTCATCAAGGCTATCAGCTTCCTATACCCCCCTCCCTTCTCCTATTTATATGCCCCCAATGAACCATTACTTCTGTTACTGTTACTGATGGGTTATCTATTTTGGCTTCTATTACCTATACCAATGAAAGTATGCAAATCTAACATAATTAAAGAGATATAACAAATCATAATAGTAAGGGGAGTAAATATACAATAAGTAGAGAATAGTCATGGGGTTTCCAAACAAGCAACCAAACTGAGGTGAATGTAATAGAGACCCAAACCCCACCTGCAATATAATTGGACAGTACGTCTCAGAAGGACCACATGGAAGGGATGAGAAATCTAAGATCTACTATAGCACTGGCCCATCTTTTTAAAAAACTGCTCCTGAATCATTAACTATTTGAGTCATAGGTCTCTCAATATTGCAAATAGAGGCTTGGGTTTTTCTTGCGTTATTTCAGTGTCAGATATTCAGTGTGTGCTCTTCCATCTTGGTTTTCTAACTCTGTGCCTTTGCACATTTCATTTTAGCATATTTACTTTGCTTTCCCAATCTGCCCTTTGACATTTTCTGCTCATCTCTGTTAGGCCTTATTACTTCTGCATGGCCATTGGAATCTATATGGTCCACTTTTGTATAATAATTACATAGCAAAATAGATCAATTCCTTCCATGAGTGTTTGACACCATATTTGATGTGAATTAAAAAGTCATGTATAGATAAGTCTAACTGAATAATTTCTATTCACTAATAACATGCTCTGACTCATATATATTCATGAATTCCTAACTCCCCCATTCTTTCTGCTATTACAATTGTAATTTGTCCTATTGATTAGGCTGGGTTTTCTAGAGAAATGGACTAACTCATATTAACTTTGGGTCTACTATATCCACAAGGACATGATATTTTCTCTCAAACATAAAAACCTATTACGTGCATTCTCAAATAATCAGGAACATACATGCATAATTCTAAACACAGATTAAAAATCAGATGCAAATTTTATATTTATTAATATTTCATATACATTGCATTTAGTGAAACTAATGTTCTTTAAATCAATAACAACATAACTTTATTTTTTATTAAAAAAAAGCTTACAAATAAGCAAAGAGTATTGAAATCTGGAGTTTTAAAAATAAATGTGAAACAAATACATTTATAGCATCATTTTAGGAATAATTAGAATGAATAAAGATGTGAGCTGCAATAACATGATCAAAGGGAAGGCTGGCTGCATCTGGCTCTCTGCTTTGGAGGCTCAGGGATGACCCTCTTTCCATTTTCAGGGATAATCAGTCCTTCAGGGAATGTCTTATGCTAACTAAACAGTGGAGACTGAAGAGGGGGAAAACAGATTGCAATTTTATTAATTACAGTCTGAAATAAAGTTATCACAAGGTTTGCAATGTGGAACTTCTGTCAATTCAAGCAGCAGACACTCATTCTATATTATGCTACTTGAATATCATACTATCAGTAGCTGTCTTTTTAAAATAATAATTTCCCCAATGTCATAATAGTTATGATCTGTATGAACAATCCTTTTAAATATTATTGCAGGGGCTGTACTTGGAATCTGACTAACATAGGTTAGTTAAAATGAGAATAAGTGTCTGAAAGGTAATTAAAATCATTGACCCTGATGGGTCACATATCAACTGTTCAATTTCATTGAAAATGAAACATTCAGATGATGACACCTAGATATAATGGAGGTAGGATATGGTTGGAAAATTAAGCTTTGATTAAGCAATTGTTTTCTAGTAATGACTATACATGTGGGACTAGGTAAACACACATTTTTAGGAGAGACAATTATCTCAGATATATGGGTAAGTATATAGAATAGTCCATTTAAAAAGTTTTAATCATATTATATAAAATACTTGAAGTTTCTGCTTTATGCAAATATTTTAATATGCTTACTGTGGTGGTCATGTATTCGATACACTGCAAGAATTGAAACACTGTGACTCAAAAGGAAATGCCAATATATGAGGGTCTGGGATTCATCTCCTTCCACTTTTAGAAGAAAAAGGAAATGTGGCGGTCATGAGCTTATGTTAATTTCATAATTGAGATGTAGGGGTGGAGTCTAGACTATTAATCTTGAGATAGCCATTGAGTTGCCAATGAGGCCTCCATGTGGGCATGGCTTTCTCCTAAGACTTCTGGGAAATCTCGTAGTTTTTCCCTGGTGGGGAGGAGAAGTCATCTCCCCAGTTGTTGGGAGTCAGTCTCAGAGATGATGAATTACGGACAAGATAAGATGGCAGTGTTTCCGAGGAGCTGCAGAAGCTGAAGGAGAAGTCACATGGCGTTACCCGATGGAACCAGACCTCTGAAGCTGGAGAAGCCACGTGGAGAGCCCTGCCAGTGCTGAGTTTCTTCTACCACCACTGGATGCTGTTGATGAACCCTGAGTCCTAGGAGTGAGGAGCCATGAGCAGACCCCTGCCAGTGCCAGGACTCTGCACCCACTGATCTGTGACTTCGTGAGTCAGAAGGACATTATAGACTAGTATCAGACATAGCAGCTAATATTGGACTTATGACTTTGAACTGGACTGGGTTGGGATGCTTTCTCAATGTTCCATTCCTTTTGTATATAAACCTTACCCTTATGTCCATAGGCATGCCTATGAATTTGTTTCTCTATTTTACCTGGACTAACACATTTGCTAACAAACCAAGAGTTTGAGTTTTGCGTTCACCAGAGGCACCTCACAAGAGAGGTCTGGCAATCTACTTCCCAAATTCACTTGTTAAAAACTTTACAGAAGACAAACATGTCAATGTCTTGAGTCAAAGCTCACTAGAAAGCAACTGGTTTGCATCATTTATTTTTGAAAAATTTAAATTAATTCATTGAATTTAAAAGAAGCAAAAGAAAAAAAACTTAAATGAATGATATCCAATAGTACTTACTTATGTACATAAGATGAATATTACTTATCTAAAATAACTATCACTTACTTTAATTACTTATCTAAAACAGTTACTTATGTAAAATAACCAGCTTCATCACTTTCAGTTTCACAGTCTGTATGTGTAGATTTTAAAACATTGAAAAGACTTCAAGGGTTTTTTGCACTGAAATCCCACTAAAATCCATTGGCATTAAGTTGATTGTAACTGATAGTAACCTTATAAAACAGAGTCTGTTCAAAGAAGATGAGTTTTTACGGGAACAGACAGCTTCATCTTTCTCCCAGAAAACTGCTGTGAATATGAACTTCAGACAGCAGTGGTTTATGCCCAACACTAAAACAAGCTAAGTAATACCAAGATGTCCTCATTTAGACACAGAAATAGATTGTATTAATTCTCTAAGGACTGCCTGTACTAATTGACTCATTTGTAGAATATGGTACTAGTGCACTTACATTTCCATATGCCACCCTTCCGTCCACCCTTGATTTCTGGTGGTAATATTATTATGCTTACTTACTTTATTATGACACAAAGGAGTACCAAGAAAAGACAGGAATTATTTTCAAAGCTATATAACATATTCAAAGTTTTTTTTTACAAAACAACCTTAACACCTTCAAAGTACTCTCCATTACACTTAATACATTTGTCAATTCTGCTATTTCACTCTTGGGAACGTGTTTTGAACTCATCTATTTGGATGGCTGAAAGCACCTGGCTCATGGTTTTTCTTCACCTCTTACAGGTCATCAAATCTTTGTTCATTCGTGTCCCTCATCAGCAAAACAAAAAGAAGTCTCATCAAGTGAGGTCAGGTGAGCAAAGTTCATGGGTCAAGAAGACATGAGGCTTTTTGCTCAAAACTGCAGCACTGAGACGGCTGTGTGAGCAAGGATATTTTCCTGGTGGCAAAGCCCGTCCCCAGTTTACCACAAATCAGGTCGTTTTGGCCACACAATCTTTTCAGTAATTCTAAATAGAGGCAGGGCGGAGCCCCGGGGGCGTCAGGGGTGGAGTGTGGGACTGCGGCCCGCGGGCTTGGCGGTTCAAATCCAGCGACCGCGCTCAGGAGGAGCTCTGGGTAGCTCCCACGACCACCAGAGGGCAGTGTTGCCCCCCCCCAAAACAAACAAACCAAACAAACAAACTCTAAACAGAGGCTTGATGAACAGTCTGACCTGGTGGAACGAACTCTAAATGAACTACAAGTTGAGATTTTCATCCAGTTGAGCAGTTGAAGGACATCCAGAATGAGGTTTGTCATCGATTTACGTTTCGTCATTTTTGACATGAGAGATCCACTCATAAACTTGAGTTTTCCCCATAACACTGTTCTTATAAACTGTGTTCCACAGCACAGCTGTTCCTGTGGCATTTATCCCTGAGCACTAAAGAACATTACCCAGCTCCATGCTGTTCTCTTATATCTCCTATTATGAAAAACAGTTGGAATAAAGCTACTCTTATGAAAAAAAAATCATATGCCCAGAGAGAACTTTTCCAGGTGATGCCACTGGTTGAACTAACTCATAATAAGTTGCTAAATGCTCATCCAGTGCAAGAATTGTGTACTACGAAGCTCCACCCAGCAGAACCTTTGGGGTCTTCTTTGGGTGTTGGGGTGGGTATAACCATTAATTATGTTTAAAATTAAACAACTAATGTATAACCATTAATTATGATTAAAATGAAAATTATGAAGCTATTTAATATGGTTTAAATGTAAAGAGATTTTATGCTAATCCTTTATCAATTTCTGAGGATTTTACTTGATGAAGGTCATAGTGTTTGGATTTCATAGTATAAAAGTCTTCTTCAGGACAGGTTTAGAGAACAGAGCTATGGATTTAGGTCAAGCAATTTTGAATTTGCTGACATTTGTCTTGGTATAGAAGAGTACTAGGCAAAACATATTTTTAGGGGCTGAGCCCCAGTGGCGTAGTGCTTGTGCTCGGGACTGCAGCCCACTGGGACGGAGGTTCAATTCCAGCAGTGGCTCCGTAGGAGCAAAGACTGGGCCTCCTACTCACACCACCAGAAGGCAGTGATGCCCTCCAAAAAATGTTTTGAGTCACTAAACAAAAATAAAACTATTCTCAATTATTTGTTGTGTCTCATTGATTAAAAAGAAAAAAGTATGTTGTTTTTCCCCCTTTTTTCCAAGTTTCACAGATCAATGAAATGATCAATGAAATGAACTTGAAGCTCTCTTAGCACTGCTGATGAGAACATTTTTGTCTCTGTCATAGTTCTTCATTAAGCACTAGAATTTTAGCCTAAACAAAATAAAACCAATCTTTGAGTTTGGATTCTAGATTAAAAAACCATAAATCAGATTCAAAACCAACTTTGAAGTACATTTAGAATAGTTGGGGAAAAATAATTTTTTGAAGTGCTAGTTAAATTGTTCAACCATGAAAAATACTTGGGAAACATAATGGATATATCAAGTAAGAGAAGCTTGCAATCACCTGAAGAGATTTGAAGAAAGTTCATTTATTTTTTTGTTATTAAAAATAATTTAATCCCTCCATTTATTGGCAATGAGTATGAGTTCTGGTGGCGTAGTGTGTACTTGATGAGTGGTTAACCACAAGGTCAGCAGTTCAAAACCTTCAGCCTCTCTACAGGGGAAGCATTTCAGCATTTGTATTATCGCATATGGTGGCAATAAGTTTTTGTTGTCAATGAATAGTTTTTCATTTAATGCATCTTGCTTAAGTAAAAAATTGGCTCTGCCTGAATGAGGTAAATAAATTAGAGTCTCCTTTAATTCTGCTCTGTGTCATAATCTTGATTTTCTTATTGTCCTCAGGTGCCTTAATATCAATGTCAGTCAATTGCTCCCTCAGGTGACAGATCAGAACTTCCCCATAGGGTTTTCTGTGTTGCGGTTTGTATAGGTAGAGACCACCAGGTAATTCTCCTGCCTAGAAATGGAACGGATTCCAACCAACAATCTTTCAGTTCTTTTTAAAGCTCTGAAGTTATAAATGCTAGCCCATTATTGAACAGAATCTATCTAAAAGGATAGATAAGTTACTTGGAAAGAAGAATCAGGAATGAGAAATTAAAGTTCCACTTCAGCTCATTCACTTTGTGTCATGTGAAAAATTGGTTCTATGCTCATTTATAGGTATTATAATTCAGTAGAATTATAAATGCTCTTTTATATTAATTTAGTTTCCAATTATATTTCAGTATAATATCTCATTATAAAATTGTTATTTTTTGCTTGGAATGCAAAGTATTTTAATTACTATCATATTTTATGTTACTGTAACATCAAATATGAATTTTCTTTTGTGTGGGGGCATTTTGGGGAGGACTTGTGGGTCTAGGAAAAAGGTGTAGAAAGCGCAGTATGTTGCTGAGACTTCTGGAGCGGTCTTGAAGGTGCTGGGAAATAACCCGTGTCCTTGGGTAGCTGGAACCCAAAATTCAAAGTCTCCTGGCTTAGCCTGGTCTTGAGTAAGGCAGAAGCTGCTGGATATCCTGTATTTCCATGACTCCTGGAAAAAATTCAAATCCTGAGGCAATAAGACCCCAGGCCAGCTCATCTGACAGTCTTCCACTTTAAATAAACCTCTGAGACAGAGCCTATCAGAGTGTTTCTTATGTCCCCTTAGTAACAGCTAAAATCCTGTAATTATTGGACGGTAAAATCCAGTCATGTGATCAGACGCCTCGCTCAGCCAGCTACACCTCATTTATGTAACTCAGCTGGTAACACTTTATTTATATAGTCCACAGTGTGGGCCAATTGTTTTTCATGCTGCAAACTGATGACCATATAAGGAAATGTTTGGAAACCAGGAAGTATGATCTGATTGGTCAATGAAACCTGTGTAAGCCTTGCAAATGCTGCAGTAAAGTTAGATCTGCATCATTGAGCCAGATCTCTGGAGTCTGTATGTGTGCACCATTGAAATTGGCTCCATTTCTCTCACTTTCCTGAGTGCTGAACCTGTTCCCAAACTTTTGAGCACAGTATAAGATAACTTAGGAAAAAAAGTGGGGGTTGCGGTTCAAATCCAGCGGCAGCTCTCCAGGAGCAAGGCTGGGTAGCTCCCACGACCACCAGAGTGCAGTGATTCCACCCCCCAGCCCCCCCCAAAAAAAACAAAAAACAAAAACAAAACAAAAAAACAAAACAACAACAAAAAAGTACAAAATATTAATCCTAAGGAAGAGTTCGAGGTATGTCCCCTCATTTTGGTACAGAAACCTCAAAGGAAACAAGCACATGTTGTACCTGCAGGGAATCATCTTGGCAACACCTGTCCTGAATGTGGGAGAGGGTCAAATAATTTGGCTTCATTTTCTGGTTCTATCAGTTTGTATCTTATTTTTCAATAGATTTTAATTAGGAGTATGAGCTATAAGTGATTTTAGTGATAAATTAATATCATTGACATAGTTAAAGTGTTATCAACTAATGAAAATAATGTAATCAATTGAAGAGAAAGTTAAGGAGAGAAAAAGCAAAGGAATGTTTAAGTATAAGGGATATGATGGTTTCACTATCAAAACTGGTGATTAAAACGCCTCTAAAATTTGTTCAGATGCTTAAACTGTCAAGTGTAAACACCTGTGTGCGTGGGTAGAGAGTTTGTGAAGAGAAGTACTTGGAGTTTACACAGTTTGTTGCAGTCTCGAAGGACAAGAAAATCCATGATATGTGAACGATATGTTGCTTAATCAAATGAGATCCTATCTCTAACCAAGCTTGTAACATTCATGTTTTCTTTCCCCCCTCTTCTTTTAATCATTGACCTTGCTTTCAGTCATACTGAGGAGTCATAACATAAGCCACGTAACATAAATGTCCCATGAAATTTGTAGTGCAGTATATTTGTAGTTCAGTATATGATGTCTAAAACTAAAATAAACACATATAATGCCATTTAAATTTTCCACCACCATTATTCTGTAGTCCACTTAAAACCTTATACACAGAAAGCCATATATATACATGTATACACACATATATATACATATGTACATATATATACACATACACACAGAGAATCATTATTGTGAAAATACAAATTGTTCAGCCATGGGATATCTCTGTTATTTATTGAATAATGCACAATTGGTCCAATAATAATATCTAAGCAATAGTAATATCTAAGCAATAGCAACCACATCAATACATATTTACATATTAATAAAACACCACACCTGCCAGATATTAAAAGAGACAAGGGTGGATCTTCCCTTAAAGCAGACAGACATTCAAATGCCTAATGTCTAGAACTGTGGAATAATGCATGTCTGTCCTTCACAGCCTCCTGGGGTTTGCTATCTTGTCATAACAGCCTGAGGCATTGGTCCTTCTGTGGTTGATTTTTTGCTCTCATCTGGCAAACACAGGTTCAATGGCCAGCTAAGGGGCCCCACTCGCTACTGTCACTCACCCGCCAGGGGCAGTGTACGTTGCCATAATGCAGACCACGTTTCAATAGCTCTTTCACACTACAGAACTGGCTGTTTTTTGTCCAATAAGCCAATGGAAAGCCTCTGGAGTCATATTGGTCAGCTCTGCAGCCAATCATTAGAGAAGGCCAGGACCACTGTAGAGTGTGTTCTGCTTTCCAAGATACTCTGGGAGGCATGAGTTCAATCCTTATGGGAGCCATGAGTTCAATCCTTAGCAGCAAATGTCCACTGGCACTGTTACCGATGGCCATTTGCTCCATTGGTTAAATACTGTTTTCTCGTAAGAAAACAGAGAACTGGTTTCCATTTTGAAAAATATCACAAGCTATTGGTATCTTTAGTTTTCATGCTATATAGGTCTATTTAGTTAATAAACCCTCAATGACTTGTCCCCTGAAAAGGACAAAAGCTATGTCTTTGAAGAGCATTTTCTCCCTTGTAATTACTGATACTTGACTTAATATGAGTTTCCTGAGCCTTGAGATCATCTTTGTGAAGAAAATTTTTTATTCATTTCTTAAAATGCAGAAATAACTTTGCCAAATATGTAAAGGGATGCCTTCCTTTCTCCAGACTCCAATAGATAATAATTTTAACTATATACATACAGATATCAGTATCAGTTAAACTGGTAACAAAAGGTACTATTGTTGGCAGAGCTTTTAACGTAGGCCTAAGTAGGCCTCTGATTTTTACAAAATATTTTACTCATATGAGAGAATAAAAAAGTGCCCAGTTTATTCTATAAATTCATTTTTAATTAGTTTGTGCACTCTTTTGGAATAAGATCTGGAAATGTGAGCATCACTGGGGAAATTTAATGTTTGTGCCTAAGAGAATCTAGAATAGTATAGGATTGAGACATGCATTTTGCAAAATAGTTTCTAATCTTACTTTGGGGAATACAAGCAAACACTTAGGAACCTGAATAGAAGAAATAAAGGTTTCATACAATGGTGCACTTCTCCATTCTGCATGATTACATAGGGGAATAAGTCCATTTTGAAGTAAAAAACAGTAGGGTTTTTTTCTAAACCCAGAAGATATCTAAAAATGCATTGTCTCTAGTGGTAGTGCAGTTTCTCCTGCTTATCAATAAAGTTATATATGCCTGGAATTAAATGAGTAGGTTTATTTCAGGTTTTTCTTCATTCTTCTCTCCTTTATAAATATTCTGCTTCTGGATTCTCAGTTCATTCTTATTATATCAAACTGGAAATAATTTATCTTTGTTTCCCGTATTTTTTAACATTCCATAAATTCTTTTTCATCCATGTAAACTGAAATCTGTTTGGAAAATTGGGTAGAATGAGAGAAAGGCATAGATAACATAATAAAAGTTCTAGTGCTAGAGAAATGACATTTTTATTTGAATCTTGAAATCCAAAACTGATTTACAGCTTTATCTACTATAGTACCTTGAATTTAATTATAATTCAATGTTCTTACAACATTGTATTAAAGTTACTATGTACATTAAATAGCAGAAAAGGGGGGATTTTGGTACCATTTCCTTTAAAGCTCAGAAGGATAATTAAAATGAATGACTTACCATAAATCATTCTAACCCTGAAGTTACTCAAACCCTTTGTTAATATTGACATATTAACAGAGTGGCAGGCAAAATAACCTGTTTCCAAAGAGATCCTTTTCTTCTTCCCTTCAGGTTTTCTATTTATGTTTTCACATTTAACTTGTCAAATCAAATGGATTAGAATTAAATTGTAAATGATACTCTTTTTTTTTCATTTTCCTCCTAAAGAAGGATGAGCATGATTATAAACACATTGCTCCTTTTGCAAGTTCTGTAATAAAACTGGTTTGAACACAAAATTGATGTGCATTCCCTAAGTAAACTGTTCATAGTGAGAGAAATATGCCCCTATTTCTCTAATAAAATGCTAATTTTAAAATAAATGTCTACAAATTGATGTTATTCATTTCAGTTTACATAATGAATAATGAAGCTGCACGTGCTCAGAAAACAACTCTAAGATATAATGTAGCAATTTCTTTTGAAGGCTTAGATCTATCTACTGACGAATAAGAAATCAAGTACAAAGATGTTATCTGATATACACAATCCAATATCTTGTATAAGGAATAGCTTACAAAGATTGATATGTCAAGATATTAGTTGTCAATCCACATTTTCAACAGTACATTAAAAAAGGTAGATATACCTTTCATTTACTGCAAGTATAAGAAAACGGTTACTAGAGATTAGAATTAATTGAGAGCTTACTAAATCAGCATCTGTATTTGTATGAAGACAAAAAAAGTCTCCCAAATGTAACAATTTTACTGAAGTTATAGAACTTTACTACATCTTAAATCTCTTATTTTTGACTAAGGAAAAGGGAACTTTGTTGTTTACTTTTCCTACACATTTGGAAACTGAAAAGCTATTTTTCATTCCTAATGCTATATATCTACCATTAGACTCATTAATAAGTGATTTGTTTATCTTGGTGTTATATGAAAAATGGTAACTTAAGAGGCAAATATTTAGCTCCCGTGACCACCAGAGGACAGTGATGGCCCCAAAAATTTTTTTAAAAGAGAGAAGCAAATATGAGCAAATTGCATGGGTGTCACCTTATAAAACTTAACCAATGAAAATCTAGGGGATGCACAGGGAGAAAGGCAAGAACGGAAGAAGAGAAAGAGAGCTGGTCCAAGCCCCACTTTGACACACAATGTTCAGAGGACTCCACCCCTTCAGGGACCTAATGGGTCATCAAAATGACTGGGCAAACAACGCAAGACATGTCACACTGGCTCCCTACTGAAGCAGATAGCGACACAGGACATTTTGGAGGTCACATGTTAGATAATTGATGCAGACTGACCCCCCAAAAATGAACTGAATGAAAAAAGGAGGTCTCCTGGTTAGACAGACGGGAGCACAGGTCTGTTGGTTCCTAGGGAACATGGCGGAGGGAGGGGGCATTGAAAGGTTCACAGACAGGGGGAATAACAAGTGGTCCAGAATCTGTGGCAGGGAGGCTGTGGGAGGCCTGGTAGCATTTAAGCAAGGGTAAGGTAACTGAGAGGAAGTACTGAAACTCTAATGAAGGTGGAACATAATGGTGGGGAAGGAGGGAAATGGAAGGAAATAGTGGAAAGAACTAGAAGGCAATGGGCACTTGAAGATATCTAAACACAGGCATGTACACAAATAAATATAATTATCTGTGATAAGAAGGGGAATAAATCCAAGAACATATGCTTATAGGTTAAGTACTGGGGTAGCAAGGACCTTGGGCTCTCACCCAGGTCCTCCCTCGTTGCAAGAACACTTTGTTCTATGAATCTGGTATTCCATGATACTCACTGTCCCAATACGATCACTGAAGTCAAATGAGTGCATAAGCAAATGTGAAGAAAGCTGACAGTGCTCCTATCAAAGGATACAGCCTCTTGGGTCTTAAAAACTCGAAGATAAGCAAAATACCATCTAGATGAGAAGTGGTCATGCCCACACGGAAGATACACACCAGCCATTGTGGCCACAAGGTGTTGAAGGATTAAGTCACAGGCAACAAATAGAAGAAAAAAAAACATCACTGTGAGCACACCTTCCTGAGGTATCCACTGAGAACATATGGGAGCATCAGCAAGAGTAGTGAAGAAAGTCAATGATGTCCAGCTATCAAAAGATATAGTGCCAGGGGTCTTAAGACTTGAGCATAAACAAGCAGCCCTCTAGATCAGGAGCAACAAAGCCCACCATAAAAGAAGTCCACCAGCCTGTGAGACCATAACCTGTTGAAAGAATCAGGTACCAGACATCAAAGAACAAAAATCAAAATCAATAGGTGCTCACTCTCCCGATATGATTGCTCAAAACAAATGGGCACAAAGGCAAACAGAGTGGAGGAAATGGTTGGTACCCAGGTTCCAAATAATAAAGTGCCCAGGGTCTTAAAAACTTGAAGGTAAATGAGTTGCCATTCAGCCCAGAAACAGCAAAGCCCACATGGAAGAAGCACACCAGCCTGTGTAATCAAGTGGGTTCGAAGAGAGCAGGTATCAAGCATCAAAGAACAAGAATCACATCATTACAAATGAGGGGGAAAGCAGGGTTGGGACTCAAGACCCATTTGTGGGCAATTCGTTACCCCCTTACAGGGAAGCCACAGGGAGGAGACAGGACTCTCAAGGTGCAGTGAGGTAGCGATGAAGCATATGACTTTCCTCTAGTTCCTGAAGGCTTCCTTCCCCAACTATCATGGTCCCAACTATACCTTACAAATCCAGCTGAACTGGAGAAGGTACACTGATAGAGATGGGAGCAAGAGATATGAGGAACCCAGGATAGATGAGTCCCTTGGGGCCGGTGGTGAGATTGGAGTTACTGGATGGGTGGAGAGAAGATGGAGTAGAGAGGCAGAACCAACTACAAGGATCTACAAATAACCTCCTATCTGGAGGACACACATCAGAGGAGTCGGTGGGGGGAGATGTTGGGCAGTGTAAGATAAGACAGAGCCATAATAATTTATACAGTATTGAGGGTTGGTGGAAGAGGGTGGAGCAGGGGTGGAGGGGAAAGGATGGGAAGCTGATATCAAGGGCTCAAGTGGAAAAGCTGATATTTGGAGAATGGCAATAGCAGCAGACATGTGAAGGTATCTGGCACAGTGCATGTATTTATATATTGTGAAAGATGATGTATGAGCCTCCAATAAAATGATTTTAACAAATTAAAAAAATAGAAAATCTAGTGGATGACAGCAGCATTGTTGCCCATTGTGGTCTGTAGCTGGAGCATGAGCCTCCTAGATGGAAGGGCAAGGAAAATACACAGACACTTCAGCAATCGGCTCCAGCACACTAGTGGTCATATGGAGGACATAGTGTCAAACAATATTTTGTCTGTATTATATGCACTCCTCATAAATCAAAGAAACTTACTGGCAACAATTCTACATTCCTTCCTTTCCTCCAAGAGTTAGAAAATTTAAACATAGTGAGCCATTTCCCACAAGTGTTCTAAATTCTAAGTAGCACCATCAGCTGCTAGGAAGTAGTTAATGTATGTAATATCTTCTAGAGTCAAATCAAATACTTACTGGAAATCGATGATGCAACTTGGGGGAACCGGAAGCCAACAACTATGGGTGCAAAGAGGAAGAATATGTTTCAAAGTTGATTTTGGTGCTGAATACACGACTCTTCCAAATATGATTCAGCAATTAAATTTTTGATATGCCAGGTATATATCAATAAAATTATTTTAAACAAAGATAAAAACATTTATAAATCAAAATATTACATTTTATAATCCTCTAGCATTCTTTTACAAGGATAAAAATGTCAAAACAAACACAAAGGTCCAGAGCTATCAAAATAATTTCATCTGAAATAAAAAATATGCTAATCCCTGCAAATCATTGCTTTTTCACCCTATAAAGACATAACAAGCATACATAGATTGGGTGATATAATATCAGACTTGGGCATAAGAGAATTTAATTAGACCTGGTCAATTTAATAACCAAACTTATTTTAGCATGCCATAAATCACTGAATGAATCAATTGTTACAAAATGGTTGGTAGTTTTCTAAGAACTTTTCATATATGATCACATTACATTTTTCAAATAATCTTATTAGGCTGTTATTATATTTCCAGAGGCATACATGGAGATGTAAATGCTTGGCGGCACACTGTAAGGCTAAAGTTTTGAACCCACTTATCATTCTGTGGAAGGAAAAGAATGTCTGCTTTCTTAAAGTTTTACAGCCTTGGAAACCCTGTGATGTAGACATAATCTGTCTTCTGGGTCTGTCGCTGTTATTAATTGCAATCAAATTGACAGCAGTGAATTTAGTTTTGAATATAATTCCATTTTACGAATGAGGAAAGTGAGGTACACTTAACTGCACCTCACTAAATGCACCATAATAAGTTTCTTGGACATATCTTACAATTAACAATTGACCCCTAGTGGTCGAGTTTCTTCCAACCCATAATGACACAAGGAGATAGAGCAAAGCTCTTCTTTAAAGTTTCAAGAGTGGAATATTAAAAGCAGCAGAGTGCAATGTCTTTCTCCTATGAAGTTGCCGGTGGATTCACGCTCACTGACCTTAAGTTAGCAGCTCTGTCAGTAACTACTGCATTGCACCACCAAGGATCCTTGGCCTATGCTAAACTTACAACAACAACAGCAGCGCATCATCTACTCTAACACCAGCTACAGTATTTTAGCAGGCAGTTATGACATCAGCTTTGGACTCGGAAGAACCAAGGATGTGCTTCCACAAATAGTACAGCCTAAAGACCGTATGGGCCAGTTAGTCTGTCATACTGAATCACGAAGAGTAGAAAAGAGACATGAAAAATTCTGTAACCACCACCAAGTAATATACCTTCTGTCTGATTTTCAAAGTACTAAAAATTAAGGGGAAAAACTCTAATAATAAATGGAGATAAACTCTGTGTCCAATGCATCCAGATTCAAGAGAACTTGTGTATTTAGGAAATTGCAGCTTTTGAACAGATAACATGGAAATTCCATTATCTATCTATCTATCTATCTATTTATCTATCTATCATCTATCTATCTGTCATCTATCTAATTTATGTATATTCAAGTGCATGTATACACACACATATACATATTTGTCATTTTGTTATTTCTCATTACACTAACAGCTCTTTATTTATAATAGAAGTGCTGTACAATCCAGTGTCATTTTCAAGATCGTTGCCGTGATCACTTGCACGCTCGCATATAGGAGTCTCTGTCACAGATAATGAAGCAATTCACTATAGCCAGGTTGATTGCCAAAGGCATCTGGAAGAACTGGCTGGTGACCTGCTTCCTGATGTAACAGACTTGAAAACCCCATGCAGCGATTTTTCTCTGTACACCTTGGTTTCCCCAACAGCAACTAACAGGAATATATACACATGCATTCATTGCCTTGGAAATAACTTTCAATCCTGTATTTTTTGCCTCTTTATTCCGGATTCGTCTGTTATTGGCTCTCCTGATTTGACTGGAAGTGCATAAACCCAGCTGGTTCCCTAATGCTTATTGTGTTCACAGATTGCTTAGCTCCGCTTGAACGTTACTTCACTCGGTTTTTCTGTAATAGCCCTTTAACCTCAAAATGAACAGTGTACTCAGAGGTGGAAAAATAGCAACCACGACACATTATTCCTAAGTATCATTGACCTCAGAGTGGCGGGGAGGCATGTCACCATTTTGTGACCCAGTACTGCATCATGAGTTTCTCTCTTATGCTTAATGCGGTTACAATTCTTTTTAAAGCTATACTTGTCTTTGAATAAGTAGCTTTAAAATGTGGAACACCATGGAGATGCTGGCTGGCCTCTAACTTTATATGGCCAAAAGAAAATCTAAATCAACAATGCCCAGTTAATTGAATGCAATAGAGATCAGACAAGCCTCTCATTCCCACCTTTTTATTTAACTGCTCTGACATCAATTTTCTTTTCATGGGTACTCTCCACTTCTGTTCTGTGCTTGATGTTTGTTTCAGTGGCCATGGAGTGCTTACAGATAATACTCATAATTATGGTGCTTATTCAGGAAATACTTGGTTACAGTTCTGGATTAGAAGCACCCAGGATACAGTTCTGCAGTCACAGCAGCCTCTTCTCAGCCAATCCTCAGTTATCCAGCCCTCCTTGATACAGACAAGCATACCTCCATCTTGTCATTGAATCCTCAGTATAGCTACTGGGATATAGTCCCTGCTGCTCAAGCAAGTATTGCAAAGCTTCGTTCAGCTCCTCCTGAGTGTGCAAGCATACCCTTCACCACAAGCAAGCCTCCCATGCAAAGGTACTCCGCTTGATCTGTGCTCTAGGCTCACTGTGGCGAGGGATCACTCTATTATGTCTGTTATGCTGCTTCTGCTGCAACTGCTTTTTTGTCTTTGTATCTCATCACCTCTCAACATCTTTGGTCTCACAGACGTCTGGTTCCTGAATTGACGTTATTGAAATGCATGAATCTCCAGTTGAAATGAGGCCCTCCAATTCTGACTTTTCATTCTCGATGATCGTGAGCTTCCCTCTTCTGTTTCTGAAACAGCTCTTTAAACCAAGTAAAATGGCAAAATTGGACAATCTCCACCTTAAAAGTTCCACGCACTTTATTTGTACAGCCCCACTCTAGCAACGCATCACCTTATTTATAGTATTAGCAAGCTATGCAATCCTCTTGGATGGGCCACCAACATCTCATTACAGCAAATGGGAGGAGGGCCCAGAACAAGACATGGTTTTTCTTCATCCTGTTTTACCTAAGGCATGGGGTTCCTATTAGTTTCAATCAATTGAAAAAATACCTAACACTCACCACAAGAGCAAAACCAGTTGACGGTAGTTACAGACAATGTCTAGAAGTGCCATATCAAGTAACTCATCACCATCCACTAAAATGATAAACATAAATAAGTTTGTGTGTTTTACAGTATCTGTTTAGGATTCATTTGAAATGAAACATTAATATAAATCCACTCACAGAATATGAGGGCATACACTACACAGTAAAGAGAAAATCATTATGGAAAATATAGTCCATTTTTTTAGTCTGTGTCTGTGCATATAATTCACTGGAAAGCCACACAAATATAGGACATACAAGATATTATGGTCAGAATAAAGATGTGCTTGAAAGCCCTTTTGAGAGACTTATCTCGACACAAAAGTAACCATCACTAGGTATTCTCTGAATAAATACCCTAATTGTGAACATTATCTGTGAGTACTACATGGTCATTGAAACAAATTATCAATTAAAACCACAGTTATAGATTAGATTATTCAATGCCTAAAAGTAGTCAGGAAACTAAAGAAACTAATGCTCACAGAACACAAAGTTAGCTAAATTATCAATATTTTCTATGATACACTTGAAATTTAGGAAACCAGTCATTTGTGACTGCATAGGATTGTGAGGTGAAATTTTTACATGCTTAGTTTTCCTATGTGATATGTCTGATCATTTTAAGTGAACATTTGAGAAAAACAAATATAGTATGTAGGTAGGTTAAGACCAGCTTCATTAATAAATATCTGTATGTTATATTGGTGTATCTCATGATAATTTTCCTAAACCCTGAATATCAAGTAATTTAAGTAAGTTAATAATGAATAATTCTGCATGATCCTAATTAGTTTGTGAACTGGCCTACCACCGAGATATGACACTTGATATGGGAGCACCTGCTGAACTCTGTGAGAAGGAGGTATCTGTGTTTTGGCATGTGGCCAATATTTAATCAACCTGTCATCTTTTTAGTTATGTCTCTGCAAACCATCTAAATCTAAATCAAGTTTAGACATGCTAAAATATTTTAAGACCAAATCTATAGTTAACTGAATTTAGTGAAATAAAAAAGAAAATATTGCCATCGGTTGGATGCTGGCTCAATAAAATCTGATAGGACAGGGTAGAACTACTTCTGTGAGTTTCTGAGCATGCAAGTCTTCATAGGAATAGAAAGCTCTTCTTTGTCCTGCAGAATGACTGGTGCTTTCAAACAGCTGACTTGTAGTTTACAGTCCAATATGGAATTGCTTCATCATGAGACCTCCGACTTAAATATAGGCACTAAGTATTTTTATCATTTATAATATTTTCGTATATTAAAATACTGCATCTTTTCTATGTTGAACATTTTAAGGAATGCAACTCACAGGACTTAAAAAAATAAAGTGAAACTGAAAGGCAGAGAACATGACTTGAATCCTGGAATAAACATAAGTAATTAAACAATGTTCTATCTGGAAGAGATTAAAAGAAAACTCTGTTTGGTGTGAAGACATATTATACTGAGCTTATGTATTTTGAGGTTTTGTGAAGGGTTCTATTTCACTAGAATATTTGTCAATATTAGATATGTGTAACAGGGCTTCACAAAGTTCAAGTGAATAAGTTATGTTATCTTTCAACGCAGTTTTCCCAATAAACATTTCAGAAGCTTCCTCGTGTGTGTGTGTGTGTGTGTGTGTGTGTGTATGAGAAAGAGGCCAAGGGGTTGGTAGATTATGCACTGGCCTGCTAATGGCAAGGGTAGTTATTCAAAACCACTATGCAATCTCTGGAATAAGGATGAGGCTTTCATGAGTAGAGATTTACAGTCTCAGAAACCCACAGGACAGTTCTACTCTGTCTTCTAGTTGGAATCCACTGGATGGCCGTGAGTTAGGTTTGGGGTTTTTAAATAGATAAGAAAATCTTTATAATATATGCATGCATGTGTATATATGTATTACATACACATTCATAAATATAATAGCCCATTATATTGAAAGTACACTATTTCAGAGTTGCTTATGAATATAGGGTTTGGGGCTTTCAGGATTTTCTGCTGTAGATATCATATAGCTTATCTCACAAATGACACTTTTGACCAAAGTAAATTTTCAGAGTATTTGTATACTTTCTATTGTCTTTTAATTCATAAGCTTGTTTGTTTATACAATTTTATGTAAGTTATAATATTTTAAACAAACTAGTGTAATTAATGTTTTCTAAGTTTTTGGATTTTTAGCAAAAATTTGTATCAAGGGTTCTATGGTAATCTTCACTTGAAAAGAATTAATTTTCATTTGCTATTCTAGGACTGAGATGACATGGAAAGGAAACTGATTGCAGCCTTTTCTGGAAGATGAGACAGTCAGTCTCAACATTTCGCAGAAGACATGAGCATATCTCATGAATGTGCAAATTTCCCCCAGAGCCGCCATAGCCCTGTGTTAAAGAGAGCACTTGTAGATGACATTTATAGCAGGTGAAAAGCTCATAATATCTTTCAAAATGCAAAACATGCCTTATTGTGGTCTGATTTATATATATATATATATATATATATATAGTCTACTTTTCAGTTCTTTAAAGCTACAGTATGACTGTTATATAATTTTTAAAAACATTTAAATCCATTATATCTCTGAAGCTGGTATTACAACCAATGCTACCTGTATAAATTAGACAAGAACACAAATTTTCCCCAATAAGACAGTATTCAATCCCACAATAGCAGATGCAAGAACATTGCAAAAGTAGCCCAGAAATACATTTCTTACTTTAAAAAAGTCTGGCTTTTCCAGTTATGAGATATGACTCAACAGCATTGCTTCTAATTAGTAGATCGTTGTTCCAAAATGAATCAGACATTATAGAACTATTTCAAGTAATATATACTTTTATAATGAGTGGTGGGGATTCAGTCTTGGTACTTTGGAAAAATTTAAAACTGTAAATTTCTTATCATTAATGTGGATTTTTTTAATTCTTTTAAAAACTGTACCTTTAGCCTAGATCGAGAGTTTCTTTTCTTTTTCTTTCTTTTTATCCAATCTTCTTCTCATGAGAATTTAGGTTGTTTCCAACTTCTTGTTATTGTGAACTGTGCTGCAATGGATGTGATAGATCACACGTGCAAGCATGATCTGTTTCTTATTTCTTTGGGATAGCGCTCAATAATGAAATTGTTGGGTCATACGGCATTTCAATCGTCATCTGTTTTCTTAAGCACCACATCTCCTTCCACAATGAGTGTACCGATTTACCAGCCTACCAGATAAGAGTTCCAATCTCACCACACCATCTCCAGAATTTGTTGTTCTTGGGGGGCAGGGGGGGTGTTGTTTTGTTTATTAATTAGGTGCAGTTATTAGTGCTAGATGACATCTCATTATGGGTTTAGCTGGCATTGCCTGGATGGCTAGCGACCAGGAGCATTTTCTCATGTTTTTTTAGTCATTCGAGGGTCATCTTTTGCAAAATACAGTCACTCCTTGAAGGTGGGGAGTCACCATTATTTGTTCTTAACCCTGGCAGCTTAGTGGGTTGCATGCTAGACTGCTAATTGAAGAGTCAGTAGTTCAAAAAATCAACCCTCTCTCCCGGGGGGGAAAAAAAAAAAGCAGGTAGCCTACTCCCATGAAGCAGTACAGTCCCAGGAAGTCATGGAGCAGTTGCATTCTGTCTAATAGCACCTGTCTGAGTTAGAATAGACTCAGTGACAGGAAGAATTTGACATATGGGAAATCTAAATATTAAAGAAATATAAAGCATATGTTGAATGCTATACTGTTTGTAAGTTGAACAATGTTATAATTCTCAAATTTTGAGAATTATTCATACTATCTGCCTTCTAGAAGTCCCTTTTTTTATCATTTCTAGTCAAAACTTATTCTTAAATTTCAGAAGAAAAAGAAATTAGCATATATGCTGCATATGTATTTTTAAAATCTCAATGTAAAAGCCATGAAATATTTCCCACATACTTTTACTTTATGCATATATTTACTTATTAGTCATGCAAACTTTAGGAAAAGCATCCTAAAAAAGCATTTGTTTAGGAAAAGCATCCGTTTAAGAAACAATATTTCTCCATAGTAAGAAATGCCTCTGTAGAAATTGCAGATGACAAAACAAACAAGAAGAGAATTTGTATCAAGAAAAAAACATGTTCACATTTGTTTAGGAAGCTCTAAAAACTACTCTTGTGCAATATGTATATTTTTCTTTCATTATTTTATACTTATTATTTCATATTTCTATAAATCCTCTGTCAGTTTGTAATGCTTTGGTGACTTGCATGTTGCTGTGATGATGGAAGTCTTGCCACAGGCATTTCAAAAAGCAGGGTAACCCTTGGTGCACACATTTCAGCAGAGGCTTGTGATGAAAACCATAATACAAAGAAGGACTGGCCTGTTCATTTTTGAGGGAAGTCACTAAAAATGTTATGAACAACAAATATTTCTCAGTATAAGGCCAGGAGATAAATCCTTCAGGTTGAAAGCCAATCAAAAGTCAACTATAGTTAACTTATGTCCTGAAAATAAAAGTGACTAGTCTTATGTGGATGAAGAAATGTTTCTCAGCCTTCATTTGCTGATGAAGGATAGCTCAGAATGAAAAGAAACAATTGGGAACTATTGGAAACTATTGAAATAAATTAAAAATTTGAAAGTACTGGTATGAAAGATGGCAAACTATAGAAATAATCCCTGAAAGATTGGATGAAGGTAAGAAAATTTGACTAAGTCAAGTGGATCTAATAGAGATCAATAACTTAGGCAACAGTAGAAATGACCAAGTACAGACCATGTTAAGTTTGAAAAACATGGCTATTGCTTACACACTAAATAACAAATTCAAGATGAATGAATGATTTTCATCATCAGCAAGAACACTTCAAAATCTATTTTATGTAATGTGCTGTCTCTGATAGGATAATGTCAATATGCATCCACAAAGGTCACTTAATACAGGTATCATTCAAATTTAAAAATCAACCACTAAAATTAGTAGAAATGGAATAATATAATTCTAAAGTTGATAAAGCATGGAATCAAGATACATTAATAGTTACTAGTAATCGGAAGGTAAAAATCAAAAACAAAAAAACAGAAAGTCTCGGTGAAAGGAATAATGCTATAAGTTGCACGCGATAGAATTTTATAAAGTCAGAAGCTTGTTTATATAAATACCTCTTTTTAAACAGCTCAAATGGCAATTGTACGTGTGGATGTCTTTGGTTCAAATACACAGAAATCATGGTTATTTTATTGGTGGAAAGAGCTATTGGTGAAACTCATTATGAGCAGCTAAAATTAGGTCAGAGGCTGACATTGGAACAGACCATCAATTTCTAATATGTAAGAGCAAGTTGAACCTGGAGACAATTGGAACAAGTCTATAAGAGTCAGAATATGACCTCAGTCTATCCCACCTGAATTTCTAAAGCATCTCAAGAACAGATTTGAAAAATGAACTCTAATTATTTGATAAACTGTGGGATTATATCAATAATATTATATATGATGCACAGTTTCATTAGAAAGACAACAGATAAAGAAATAAAGTTGGTTATCAGAAGAGACTTTCCATCTTGTTCTTTAACATAGAATAGCTAAAGCAAATGAAAGACATGAAGAAGTAAAAAAACTAAAAAGAGAATTTCAAAGTAGATTACTATAAAGAAGTAGTGAAGTGAGAAAATCAAAAAGCAAAGACGTGCTCAGCATATCACAAATGGAAAGAATGGAATTAAACATTCAAGCTTCAAACCTTGCCGTACTGAAAAGGTTTCATGAGCAAAATACTGAAAGATACATGAAATATCAATGAAGATAAGGAAAAGAGAGGTATTGTGCTAAAATGAAGCAGCTTATATTCAAGCAGGTTGAATATATATGTATAAATATATATATCAATAAACAATTATTTTTATGGAGGAAGACTAAACTATACTGAAAGCAATATCCATAAAAGAAATTATCAAGAATTTGTACACTATCAATTGAAGAGTTTCAACAAGCAGATAAAACACTGGATGCATTCACTAGGTAATATCCCAAAGCCTGTCCAGCCCACAATAGAAAAAGAGTTATATGGCTAGCTGACCAGAAGAGGACCATATTTTTGTCCATCCCAAAGAAAGGTAATCCAACAAAATTAGAAAATTATTGGATAATAACATTAATATAAAATGTAAGTGAAATTTTACTAAAGATCATTTAACAGTGATTGTCAGAAATTCCAGTCAAATTAAGAATATAGCATGAGTGATATTTATCATTGTTGATGTCAGATGAATCGTGGCTGAAAGCAGAACATACCAGGAAGATGATTGCTTGTGCTTTATTCATTGTGAGAAATCCTGAACACCTAGTTGCACTCCTGCTGAACCTATAAATGGCTGAAAAGATGTTTTTCTAAAAAGATGGTTTTTTGAATAGCATAAAAAGCACAGCATGATTCTAATTAGAAAAAATGTACGTTGGGCTTGTATTCTTTGACAATATATAGTAAATATGGATTCTGAGAAAATAATTGGAGAAGCTGGAGTTTATGAAGAAGATCAAAGCTTCATCTGTGAAGAAACCATCAGCAACACTTTGTGATATGCAAACTTCACAGCCACATCTGCTGGAAGTCACTTGCTTGAAGCCCTTGATGAAGACAATCCAATAATACAGTCAACTCTTTGTATTTCAAGTCAATGTAGAGGAACCCCAAATCAACACAAGTGAACCAACGGATAAGATCATGATAAGCAGAGAAAAGATTCATGTAGCCAAAGACTTCTATTTGCTTCATAGAAATTAAAAGAAAAGAAAGTCACTGTCATCAAATTGATTCTCCATTATTACTACCCTATAAGAGAGTAGAAAAGTGAGTTTGTGAGACTATACATCTTTAGAGTAATAGAAAGCTTCATCTTTCTCCTGAGGTGTCACTGGTGCTTTGAACAGGTGAGCTGGAGGTCAGCAGGCTATTGTATAGCCCACAGTCCAGAGAGGAGCCTTGTCCAGCAAATAAATTAAATGACTTACTGCACTGGGACAAACTGCTGCACAAATCTCTTTAAAGCGCTGTAGGGAAAAAAATGTCTTTTAGAGCCAGGGTATTTTCCTTGGGCTAATATGTATGTATGTGTTAGACAATGAATAAAGAAGAATTGATGCATTTGAATTACGATTACGGCAAAAAAATTGAAAGTCCCAATGAGCTACCAGAAGAAACAGATCTGTCTGGGTAAAGATACAGCCAGGTTGCTCCTTGAAAGCTAAGATGGCTTTACATCATCTTGTGTACTTTGGACATGGTATCAGGTGAGACTAGTCCTTGGGGAATGACCATGCTTGACAAAGTAGAGGCTCAGCAAAACAGAGAAATATCCTCCAGCAGAGGGATGGGCACATTGATGGAATCTCTGGGTTCAAACCTACCCATGTCGTGGAGGGGACAGGAGCAGGCAATTTCTGTCTGTTGTCCATTGGGGTGCCATAGCTAAGAATCAAGTGGACGGCACCTAACAACACCAGAGATATATGAGTGGACCTTCTCCCAAAGTGATTTTTTCAAAGCCTTCGATGGATATATATACGTGTTCACAAAACAACCTTAAGCTCTCCAGAGTACTCTCCATTGCACAGAATACATTTGTCAGATCTGTGATTTCATTCTTGGAAACATTTTTCAAACTTGTCTGTTTGGATGGCTGACAGCTCCTCACTTGTTTGTTTGTTTGTTTGTTTGTTTTTCACCTCTTCTTTGTTGTCAAATCTCTGTAATTTCATGGAATCAAAAAGAAATCAACGGAGAAAGGTCAGGTGAGTAAGATGTGTGGGACAAGAAAGACTTTCTGGCGTTTGCCCAAAATTGGAACACTGAGATGGCTTCCTGAGCAGGTGCACTGTAATAGTAGCAAAGCCAGTGCTGTCAGCCACAAATCAGGCCTTCACAGTTGCACATTGTTATGTAATCTTTTCAGAACTTCTAAATAGAAAGCTTGGGTAACAGTCTAATCTGGCAGAAAGAACTCAAATTGCACTATGAGTCTACATTTTTGTCCTATCAGGAACCTGAAAGAAATCCAAAATGCAATTTGTCATCATTCAACATTTCACCCATTTTGAAATGAGAAGATCACTGTACACTTGAGCTTTTCCCATAGCACTGTCCTTTTAAGCTGTGTTCAACAGCACAGGTATTTTTGTGGCAATTTTTCCAAGCAGGAAACAAAATTTCCCAACCACATTCTGGACTCTTAAATTAGCCATCACTAAAAAACAAGGTTCAAGCGAAATGGTTTTTAGGAGTAATTCCACGTACCAGAGAGAACCTTCCCAGATGTACCCCTGCATGCACTAACTCAGAGCAAGTTGCTTGATTCTGGCCTAGCAGGAAAAGTACACACTACTAAAGCTCTGCTTCACCCAGCACAGGGCCTGCTTACTTGGGTACCTCATGTATTGTACTAGTAATATTTCTTGCCCATCACTACACAGGAAAGCTAAATTATAAATTCAAGAGTAGAAATAGAGTTTCTTTGTCATTTAAAGCTGTCGCTAAACATTTTTAAAACTTCTCAATATGTAGCTATTATTCTTTAATATATTGTAGAAAATATTGAAAATTTCTAGAAATAACCATTATTAGTTTTTCCCTACTAATGAACTTTCTTGCTATTGGCACGTTTTGCATATTCACTGAGTGTGTTGCTAAATAAGTACTTTTCAGTATCCATATATTCATAGCTGTTTCAATTTAATTTTATTGTATTTAAATATGTCTTACTTAGAGACCACCTTTTGTTTTGTTTCTCATCCAATGTTCTTTCCACAAATGAGCATGAGAATCAAATGACTAAACCACAAAGGTAGCAAAGTTACAATTAACACCCAGAAAACTTTTTAAAAGTTTTAGTCAATTGATCTACTAATGACAGTATTTGTATCCATATTCCACTGAAATTTCCTTTTTAAAAACTCATGTTTTTAAAATAAAGCAAGTGGCAATACTCATAAAATTGGGTCAAACAAATATGGATAAAAAAGGACTGAATATATTGCAAAGTTGCAGAAATATTGTTCATCCTGATTACTGAAGACATAAAAGGTATCAAAATAAAAGAAAGTCACCTGCATAGCAAAAAATCAGAGCAGATACACTTTTATTACAATAGGAGTTGAAGCCTTGGAGCTTCAATGATGGAATTGTTACAGATTCTCCACCAAGGGTACCCTATGCACAACCACTACTTTTCTGTTGATGAATGCTTCTGTGCTGCTAAGATACTGAACTGCTTTTACCCAACTTTCCACCCTAAGAGAGAATATAATGAAATGTCTACTGAAAATGTTAGCCCAAGAAAAATTTTTGGAGTAGAGCATCCCCATCGGTTACTGATAAACAAGGCGGCATTTGTTTCATTTGCGCATGAGTTAGAGCTAACTGAAGGGAAGCCAAAGACACATATTAAAATGCTTGATTTACTATTGACCCGGTGCATATATTCATTCTACGAGAAGCAGTGGTTGCACAGTATTGAAGGATTTGGCAGCTAGTCAAAGGCTAACGGTCAATCCACCAGCCTTGAGAGCGCTATGTGGCAGTCTGATTGCATCGAGATCGCAGCACAGGAATCCCAATGGTTTTTTCTTTGGGGTTGCCATGATGTGGAATAAATTAAGTAGAAGAAAAGAGGAAAATCTCACAGTGGAATTGATCTTGGGCATTTCCTTAAACCAGGAGTGCTGCCTCTCTGAAATAACATACAGGCTGCAGGTTTAGTGGTCAAAATGTCATTCATAAGCACATCTAGACATCGTAAGAAACAAAGGCAATTATTTTGAAATACAATGAAGAATTGTGATCCAGAAGTGTGGGTAAAGTAGGAAGAATATTGCAAAATCATAGAAACCTTTATAATATGAAAATATCAAAATATGATGCTATAATGTCTGTACTCACTCCACATCTAAGTTAATACACATTAAAAAGTGGTATTTCTCTTTCTCTAACTCCTCTCTGAGTAAATCTTCTTCAAATCATATCACACACAATTGTGACATCTTTGGGGCACTCCAGTTGTGCTCCTTTTTAATGATTTTTGAGTTTGAGGAACAAAAAAGATGATTGAATGGAAAAATTAGAGTTGTAGGATGGGGAGGTAGGGTGGAATTTCACAATCAAATTCTCCTTTGACAACATTTAATACTCGAGATTGAGCAAATGCATTGTTGTAATGATTTTAAAATATTTCTCACTGTAAATCTCCTAAACTTTGTATACCCAATGCAGTTTTCAATTTTCAGAAAACATCTTCACCATAAACCTCCATAGTCATCCTGTGACCTTCAAAGAAGTTTTTCAAGATTAAATTTCTAGAAAAACCATTGCTTTAACTTTCTGAGACTACTCTACCTTGAATTTGAGTGATATAGGAGATCCTCTGAGAAGCAACTGTGTGGACAGAACTAATTTTTGAACACACTAGTGTAAGTATGGCCATACACAAATGTAATTATCTATTATAAGGAGGGAATAAATTTAAGAGCATATTTATAGGTCAAGTACTAGGGTAGCAAGTGGACCTTGTGTCCTCACCCAGGTGCTACCTCAATGCAAGAACACTCTGTTCTATGGATCTGGTATCCCATGAGGCTCACTGGCCCAACATGATCACTGAAGTAAAATGGATGCATAAGCAAATGTGGTGAAGAAAGCTGATGATATCCAGCTATCAAAGGTTATAGCTTCTGGAGTCTTAGAGGCCTAAAGATAAACAATAGACCATTAACCTGAGAAGAGACCCGTGGCCACTGGGTGGTGAAAGGCCTAGGCAACAGACATCAAGTGGGGGGTAGGGGAGGGAGAAACACATATCACTGTATACACACATCTCCAAGGTGCCCACAGAGGGGATGTGATTGCATGAGCAAGAGTGGTGAAGGAAGCTGATGTTGCCTAGCTATTAAAAGATATAGCATCTAGGGTCTTAAAAGCTTGAGCATAAACTAGCAGTTATCTAACTCAGGAGCAATAAAACCCACCTTAAAAGAAGTTCACTTGCCTGTGCGATCATGAGGTGGTGAAAAAATCAGGAATCAGATATCAAAGAACAAAAATCAAAATAATGAACCAATTGACTCCCGATGTCGCTGAAGACAAATGGATACAGAGGCAAACAGGGTAGAAGAAACTATGGTCTCCAGCTACCAAATGATTGAATGTCTGGAGTCTCAAAGACTTGAAGATGAATGAGTCACCATTCAGTGCAGAGACAGCAAAGCCCACATGGAAGAAGCACACAAGCATGTGTAATCAAAAGAGGCCGAAAGGAACAGGTATTCAGCATGAAAGAACAAAAATCACATCATTATGAATGAGGGGGAGAGCATGGTGGGGACCTAAGGCCCATTGGTGGGTAATTGATCACCCCTTTTCAGAGGAGTCACGGGGAGGAGACAGACCAGTCAAGGGGCAGCCTGGCCGTGATAATACATACAAATTTCCTCTAGTTCCTGAAGGCTGCCTCCCCGCAAATATCATGGTCCCAACTCTACCCTACAAATCCAGATTGATTGGATAAGGAACACTAGGAGAAAGGGGAGCTGGAGATATGGGAAAACCAAGATGGATGAACCCCTTCGGGCCAGTAGTGAGATTGGAGCTGCTGGATGGGTGGAGAGAAGGTGGGGTAGAGAGACAGAACCAACTGCAAGGATATACACATAGGCTCCTACTGGAAGGACGGGAATCTAAGAAGTGCGTTGGGGGAGAGGTTGAGCAGTGTAATATATGACAGAACAATAATAATTTATAAAGTATTGAGGGTTAGTGGGGAAGGGGGAGCAGGGGAAGAGGGGAAAGGATAGAAAAGTCAAAGCAAGGGCTCAAGGGGAAAGGCGGATGTTTGGAGAACGATGACAGCAACGAACATGTGAAGATTTTTGGCACAGTTTATGTATTTATGTATTGTGAAAAAGGATGTACGAGTCCCCAATAAAATGAGTTTTAATTTAAAAGAAAAAGAAAAAATACGAAGACAAGTGTACTAAAGGGTGAACTTGTTTTCAGACATCCACTAATTGCGGAGGCATTTTAAAATAGATTTTGTTTATAAACCCTTGCATGTACAAACTAGAATCTTAGTAGCAATATTTTAACTCACTATCATATATGCTATTTCATTAAGTCTACAAATTCATTATAAACCGAGGAGTGTTAAGGGACCTGAGTTCTCTGAAGATGTTGGATATGTTTTATGAAGCACCTCTGGATGTATTCCTCAATACAAGGATCACAGCAATGACTGCCTCCCATCTTTGAATAATTTATCTTTCTGAAAAGAGGTATTGAAATGTATAAGATGCCACCCTAATTTTAGAGAGTTCACAAAAGATAACTATTTATTATTCTGACAGCTGTTTAAAAAAAGAAATAGAATTAATTTCCCTTAGCTATCTTGTTTTATGCTAATGAAATGGCTAGACTCTAGTTCTTGTATGAGATTAGACTATCAACATTAGTCCAAGTTCATTCTAGAAGACTGCACTATGGTGTTTATTACTTATGTAAATTCGGCTAATTACACACCAACTCAGTTATCTTATTTATTGCATTTCAATTAGTATCCTTTTAATAGTCACTAGCTGTTTAATTAACTTACAAGAATAAGAGGTGTCTTGTTAAATGTAAATTAAATAGGTTTAAAGAGACAATAGATTGTAAATGGTAAATGTACTGCTAATGCTATAGAAAACTGTTACTGGAAGTTCTGAAGGCCCTCTGTGCCATCTGCTTTCATCTGTTGGCAAGAGGAAAAGGCTCTGTTCCTTGGAATTTTCTTTAGCCCAAGGAAATTATCCAGGGTAAACATAGGCATGACAAGTTTTTATTTTATTTTGTTTCTATGATAGTGGGTTCAATGTAATTCAGACATTTGTCTTATGTCAATGAGATGTTTTAATACTCTAGAGAAATGTAAAATAACAAGTTCTTTGAGTGTGGAATTACTTTTGAAATGAATTTTTAAGGATCTTAAAATAATCTATAACCACTGATTTATTTGTCCAGGTTAAAAAGCAGCAAATTACCACAGCTCTTCCTTCAGTGTGCCTCTTGTGACTTAACAAGGAAATTAATTAGAGGGGCGGCACGACTGTACAAGAGCCAAGCCAAAGAGGAAAGCTGAAAGTCAATAGACTGACTCTGTATAACCTAGTTCTGCGAGCATAAATGTTTCTGCTTTAGCCAGTTTTTCTCTCACAGGTCAAATAAAGCCTCAGATTAAATGCAATCAGAATCTACTTCTATTCAATAGTAGGATTTCCCCCTTGAATAGATAGCTTTAATAATCTTCTTCTTTTTTTTGTCACGTGGGACTAGAAGAATTTGTCACCTTTCAAACATTAGAATGCAAGGAATAAAATGAATGCCTGAGTTTATAGCACAGAGGTCCACATCTGATCTTCTCTGACCTCCTTATTGCCGTGAGGCAAAAATCAGGAGCGCCTCCATTTTTCTTTACCTCTTCTGACTGCAACCATTCTTCTTAGGACATTCTACACCTATGTTTGGTTCAATGAGTCACTGCATTGGCCACAGAGAACTATTACATAATACCCAGATAAAGGGAGTTTATTGGCAAGCCACGATAAGAGAGCAGTTATTGGGCCACAGCACCATGTCTCCTTAGCCAGCAGTAAGGTGTCTCTTTAGACCTCAACCTTTCCGTCATGTGGTTCTTTGGTCTCATTCTATGTGGGCCAGGAGACCGCTCTGCTACCACAGCTTCATAATAGCATGGTCTTCTTGCTTTGGCCGCTGTTTTCAGCCTCCTCCATGTCACACAGAACTCTCCAAAGTGATCCACCTCCCAAGTTCCTGGCTTGAGTTTTTTCTTGAGTTTCTTCAGGTTCACATATGCTGTGTGTGGTATTTCTTTCTGGTTTTCCAACTATACATCTTTGCACATTTCATTGAAATAATTTCACCTTGTATTCTCAGACGGCCTTTTGAAATTTTCTATTCAGCTTCTTGATTTGATAATCTCTCCCATTCACCATAGCTGCTCTACATTCAAGGACACATTTCGTAGCCTATTCTGCTACCCAGTTTACTCTTTTCTTTCCTAT
>PVJH01022132.1:0-37242 GCA_004026705.1 Nesogale talazaci | reverse complement strand
AGCAGTTTTATTTTAAGACATGTTAAAACATATACAGATGAATCAGAAGATCCCTTGTTTATCATGCCCTTGGCTTAAGCTATTACCAAAGTAGGTGAATTTCCCCATGTACATGATCTTGTTCCTTCTCCTCTGTACCCAGTTTTATCACGGCTGCTTGTCATTCTTTTGAGGCTGCCTAGTGTGACTAAATAAGAATAAAAGACCTAAAGAGAAACCAGGAGATTGGTGAAAGGTATTCACTGTCCACTTAAAAAAATTTATCAAACACTTTTATTGGGGGCTCTTACAACTCTTACCACAACCCATATATTCATTCATTGTGTCACAGGTATTTTCTTTCTACCTGAGCTCCCATTTCTTCCTTCCCCCTCCCATCCTGTTCCTCCCTCCCTCAGTAGTCCTTGATAAGTTATAGATCATTATTTTCCTATCTTTGATCACCCTCTGTCACCCTTCACCCACTTTTTGGTTGGTTGTGCACTAGGAGGGAGTTATATGTCTATCCCTCTTCCTCCCCACACTTTCCCTTTATCTTCCTGTTATCTGTTCTCATTGTTGGTCCTGAGTGGTTTATCTATTCTGGATTCCCCGTGTTGGAGGCTGTTATCTGTAGCTCACTGCCCACTTCTGTAGCCACATAATCTTTATGCCAATTTTGACTTGAGTTTTTCTTTTCATGGTCAAAGTGTCTAACTACTACCCTTTCTGTCCGTCTTCTCACAAGTTCTTACAGCTAGCCTGTACTTCTAGGCTATAGGTCAGCTTGCAGAGTTGGGCAGCGGTGATACAAACATTTTAAACAGATTTTTTTTAAAAAAAGACATGCCTCCTTGCTCTCTGAAAGATTTATAACTGAGACAGGGATGGGGGCAGCATACAGCTCAGTGTAGTAAACAGTGCTGGAGCAAACCAGATAGCAGACCCACTCACTGCCTCTGAGTCACTGGTGACTCACTGACCCTATAGGACAGAGTAGAAGTGCCCCAGAGGAGTTCCAGCTTTGTAAATCTTCATTTAAGCAGATCACCACGTCTTTCCTGTGCAGCAGCTGGCCAGTGCTAATCACCACCACTGTTCCTGCCAGGCCTCCTGAATTATTTAGTTGGTAAACACGTATCCAAGACATTAAGAAAGCAGTGGTTAATTTTTCTTGGGTGGTTTATAGAAAAAGATATCCAACCTTATAAAAGGGAATTTATTCCAAGAAACTCCATTGCCAATGCCAGGTGCTGCCTAGTGGAACCGACTCAACAGCGACACTGTACAAAAGACTGAAACACTGCCCGGTCCTGCACCATGCTCACAATTGTGGTTACAGTTCACAGCCCAGCTTGTAAGCCCTGTGCCACCAGGGCTTCTCCTCACAACTGTTCTTATGTTTGAGCCCATTGTCGGAGCTGCTCTGTAAGACCATCTCCACCTCAGGAAGACGCTTTCTTTTGTCCATTGCCCTTCCACCTTACTAAGCAAAACGTCCTTTTCCAGGGACTACCATCTCCTAGCACGTCCAATGTACATGACATAAAGTCTGGTCATCTTTCTTCTTTTTTTAATCATTTTATTGGGGGTTCATACAGCTCTTAGCACAACCCATCCATTGTGTCAAGCACATTTGTACATTTGTTTCCAGCATCATTTTTGAAGCATTTTCTTTCTACTTGAACTTTTGATACCAGCTCATTTTTCCCCTGCTCACAACCCCTTGATTATTTATAAATTTATCTTTTTCATGTCTTACACTGACCAATGTCTCCCTTCACCCACTTTTCTGTTGTCCCTCCTCCAGGGAGGATATTATATTTAGATCCTTGTGATCAGTGTCTCCCTACTCGCCCCACCTTCCCCTCCCCCTCATTCTATCTCTATTCTCATTATTGGTCCTGGGGGGTTTTATCTGTCCTGGATTCCCAGTGTCGCAACCTCTTCTCTGTACCTGTGAACACGTTCTACCAGATTTGTTAGGTAGAAATGGGATCATGATAGTGGATGGGGTGAGAGGGGAGCATTAAAGAACTAGAGGAAAGCTGTAAGTTTCCTGTGTGCAATGTTGCACCCTTACTGACTCTTCTCTGGTGACCTTTCTGTAAGGGGATGTCCAGTTGTCTACAGACGGCCTTTGGGTCTCCACTCTACACTCCCCCTCATTTACATGGATGTTTTATTATTTTTCTATGATACGATTTTTGGTTCTGGGTCTTTGATGCCTGATAACGGATCCCATCAACACCTCATGATTACAAGGGGTGGTGTACTTCCTCTATGTGGACTTTGTGACTTCTCAGCTAGATGGTCACTTGTTTGTCTTAAAGCTTTTAAGACCCTAGATGCTTTATTTATTGATAGCCTGGCACCATAGGCTTTCTTCACATTTGCTGTGCACCCATTTTGTCTTCAGCAATCACGACGAAAAGGTGAGCATCAAAGAATGCCAGGTTATTGGAGCAAAGTATTCTTGCATTGAGGGAGTACTTGAGTAGTGACCAATAGTCTGCTACTTTAATACTTAACATATGGATATCTGTACATAGATGTACTTCCCTATCGTTATATATAAGTATTGACATATGTACATGCCTGTATTTAGACTTCTGTAAATGCCCTTTGCCTCCTGCTTCTTTCCTCTATTTCCTTTTACTTTCCTCTTGTCCCACTATCATGTTCAGCCATCATTTGGGTTTCAGTAACTCCTCTCCGTTACATTGCCTTGACCAAGCCCTACCAGTCCTCCTACACTCCCTTTGCCATCGATTTTAGATCACTTATTTTTGCCTTGTGCCTGGGTTGATTGACACGCACCTCCTGTTCTCCAGCTCCTCATCTCCTCTGGCCTTGCACCCCCAACGGTCGGTCCCATTGTTTTCATCTTCAGATTGGGGTCTTATCTAGATAGACATGCAGAGACAATAATAAGCACAAAAACAGGGCAGAGCAAAGCAAAGCAGAAAGAAAAAAATCTCAAGTCTATACATAGTTCTAGGTCTGTTTTGTGACCTTTTGGATTGTTTTCCAGTGGAGCATGATGGAGTGCCTCTCCCTGACCCTAAAGGCCATCCGTGGGATTCCCCAGGGACTCATTGCCTTGCTCCCCTTGCTGCTCCGTTGCACGCCCTGAGTGTTTTGCCCCATTGTGGTGGGGTCAGCTTGGGCACAGTTCCTGCAGTGTGCCTCCAGTGTTGTGCCCTGAAGCGGGATGGATCACTGAGGGGTGTCATGTCTCATGGTAGGGCCAGCCCTATTGTCCTCTCTGTGCATTGGGTGCTCTGAGCAGGAATGTCCTCCTCAGGGCTTCATACTTCCTTCTAAGGATTATTCCCATTGTTCTGGCAGTCCCCAGTATTTTGTGTATTTCTTACCAACACCATAGTTCAGATGTATGGATTTATCTGTGGTTCTCTTTATTCATTGTCCACCTTTCGTTTGCATATGAGGGGATTGAAAGTACCATGGCTTGCACCAGGAGCACCATAGACCTCAAAGTGACATCCTTGCTTCCTTTTGACAACAAAGTCTTGTGTAGTAGGTTTGCCCAGTGTAATGCATTGTTTGGTTCTTTGAGTGCTACTACCCTCCCTCCCTCCTGCCCATGATCCTGTAGTCTAGAGTAGAACTGCACCAGGGGAGTTCTGAGGCTGTAAGTCTACAGCAGCAGGCAGCTGCATCCTGCTAACCTTTGGTAACCAAGGTTACCGCAAACCAAACCCACTGCCATCAAGTCCACCTCAACTCAGTGACCCAATAGAACAAAGTAAAACGTCTCCTTAGAGCCCAAGACTGTTAATCTTTATAAGCACAGCCAACCAGCTGCATCTTACTCCTTGAAGCTGCTAGGGGGCCTTGTGGTTAGCAGTTTAAAAGGTAAACACTGTGTCACCAGGGTTCTTCTGATCCATATGCGTGATAAAGTTTATGACTTAGCCACAGTAGGAACATTAATAACAGCTCATAATAAACTATAGTATTAAATGAAATAAAGGTTACTTGACCCCCAGCACTGTGATAGCACAGCATCACAGATACACAGATGACACAGACACACAGAGGCTGCTGTGTATCTAATGCGTGGAGAACAAGTTCACAGTGGTTGTGCAGGACAAAGGGGTGATTCATCTCTAAGGTAGGACAGAGTAGGACAAGGAGAAATTTCATGGAGCTACTCACAGGGGTGCCCCATTAAAAATGTTGAATTATAGCTTATTGCAATTTCCCACTTAGTGTTTTCTCGTTGGGTTTGACCAAGGATAGCTGAAGCTCCAGAAGCCTCAGAGAGAGGAGGCTACTGTACTTGAACTCTAATGAAGTGAAGGAATTTGTTGATCACACTAGTAGCAGAGACTTGCTAGTCTAGCTAAAGAATAATACACAAAAGGGAGAGGAATGAAGTTGATTGCTGTCATTGAGTTGCTTTAAACTCATAATGACCCCATGACAACAGAAGAAATTGTCCAGATCCTTCAGGGCTTGGACCCTGCTGATAAAAATGAGCTTAAGTCTCGCCAGTCAATTGCCTGGTCATGGTCTTCTAAAATTCTTAGTTTAGGTAGATTTGTTTTTCCTGTGCTGAACCTGTTTTTTGAAACATTTCAGTTGATAATACTGCCAGTTCCTGTATCCTTGTTTTTCACTAATCTCTTCGGAACAGCTTGGACTTCATCCTTCAGGATCTTGTTCTTATGCTGCTTCTTGAAATGGATAAACTTTGACCACTTATTTTTTGTTCAGTGACTGTTTTCCTTCCATCTTTTCCTAGTGTTTCCAGCATCCTTCTTCAATATTTTGCCTGTTGAATCAACATTGCCAATTTTGAGGCTTGAATTAAAAAAAGAATATATTTTTAGGTTTTTTTTAGCTTAGTCTTCAACCTTCACCCTTTGAGATCTTCAAAACAGCGTTTTTATTCATTTCTTCCATTCTCGTAAGCTATGCTGCATACAAGAACATTCATTTGGCCTTTCTTTCCTGTCTTATGAATGTTTGGATGATGTCTTTATGTATGATGTCTTGGTTGTCATTCTTTATCATTGGCGTTTGTTTTGTTAAATCTGTTCTGGAGATGGGTCCTAGATTCATGTGAGATATATTCAAGTTTTTTTGGGGGGGGGGTGTTAAAATCATTTTATTGAGGGCTCATGCATCTCTTATCATAATCTATCCATACATTCATGGTGTCAAGCACATTCATACATTTGTTGCTGTCAGCATTCTCAAAACATTTTCTACTTGAGCTCAAGATATTAGCTCCTCATTTTTTCCCTTCTGTCCCTCTCCACCTCCACGAACCCTTTATAATGTATAAATTATTATTATTCCATGTTTTACACTGTCTGATGTCTCTCTTCACCCACTTTTCTCTTGTCAGTCTCCCAGGGAGGGGTTATATTCTTAGGAACCAGCAGATAAAGGAGATTCGGACACCAGAGTCTAATAAGCCTAATTTATTAGAGACCTGCGCAGGGCCTGTTTCTACACCGTGTACAGATGGAGTGCCGCCCCTCTCCGTGCAATTTCAGACTTTATATACCCAATAACTGTCCCTCCAGTGCTGGGCAAGATCAAATAGATGAATCGGCGTCACTGGGATTTACAATGAACCATTTACCCTTATCTTTGCAGAAACAATAAAAAAATCTACTCTCCTTGACAAGCATTCCCTTCCACCAAGGAAATTCCACTCCAGTTATTATATTTAATTTGCTCTGTGTGCTTCCCTCCCTTATCCGAATCTTGAACAATGGGTGAGCCTTTAGATAATAATTTTTACTTCCACGATATGTAAATCATTATGATCAGTTCTCCCTTTTTCTCCACCTTCACCTTACCCTCCTAGTATCACTACTCATTATTGGTCCTGAGGCGTTTATCTGTCCTGGGTTCCCTGGGTTCCAGTTCTTGTATGTACGAGTGTACGTGCTCTGGTATAGCTGGATCTGTTAGGTCTAATGGATCATGATAGTGGGGGTGGGGGAGCAATTAAAGAAATAGAGGAAAGCTGTATGTTTCATCAGTGCTTTACTGTACCCTGGTTAGCTTGTCTCCTCTCTGAGACCCTTATGTAAGAAGATGTCCAGTTATCTGTAGATGGGTTTTGGGTCCCCACTCCACATTCCCCCTCATTCACAGTTATATATGATTTGTTTTTTGATGCCTGATACCTGATCCCATCAACACCTAACAATCACACAGGCTGATGTGCTTCTATGTGTGTTTTGTTACTTTTCAACTCGATGGCCGCTTGTTTATCTTCAAGTCTTTAAGACCCCAGATGCGTTATCTTTGAAGAGCCAGGCACCATCAGCCTTCTTCACCACTTTTGCTTATGCATCATCTGCTTTGTTTTCAGCGATCATGTTGGGAAGGTGCGCATCATGGAGTGCCAGTTTAATGGAACAAAATGTTCTTGGATTGAGGAAGTACTTGAGTAGAGATGCAGCGGATTTGATTCGGAATATTCCTTTAGATGAAGTGACTGCACGTAGCCACCTTTTATATAAGTTGTTAAAAAAATGTATCTACACTGAATAAGTTGCTGGCATTCCAAAATTATATTGTGCAATCTCCCATGTGATTGTTGTCACCATAACCATATTTGCAGCTGCCAATTCTTGTAAGGAGGAACTGCTGTACTGAAACTTCAATGATGAGTAGAAATTTGCTAGGCAGACCGAGTAATAAGAAAGGTTGCTAGAGTACGAGGCCGGCAGTTTTCAACCTGTGGGTCGAACGATCCTTTCACAGAGGTCTCCCGATTCATAACGTTAGCAAAATTATAGTTATGAAGTAGCCATGAAAATAATTTTATGGTTGGTGGGACGGTGTCACCAGAACCACAGCTCTAGGCAGAAACAGTAATGATTGCAAAGGGACAAGGAGTAAAACAGCTTGGCTGACTTAAGGAAACTGAAAATAGTTTAGTTTTCTCATAAGGGCGTTAGAGGAGTTGGGGTTACAGAAGTATCCAGAGAAACCTTGTATCCACTGAGTCATTTAGACTATAGAACAAGTAATGAGTCATTGAAAACTTTTGGTATTGTGTGTATGTTAGTATGTGTGCTGGGTTTCTTAAGCAGGTCAAAGTGATCTGGTTCTGCCTGCATTATTCCTGTATAGCAGCTTTCTGTATCAAGAATATTAATTGGCAGTTTCTTCCTTTTCGTGTATACTAAACACTGAAGGAACACCAGTAGTCAAGCATTTGCAACCTGGAAGATCGGCAGTTCAAACCTACAAATTGTCCTAGGGGAAACTAAAAATGTGGCAGTCAGTCTGCTTCTGTCGAGATTATATTCTTGGAAGCGGCATGAAGCAGTTCTGCTGTGTCAGGGAGTTGGAAATGGCTCAGCAGCAGACAACAACAACAGATACGTGCCTAATCCAGAGGTATTTGGTTACTCAGTCCAGCTTGCATATTAGAATAACAATTATGTGCTGAAGACCCTACTTCAGTTACATAAAAATGTGCCAAGATAATTTAGGATTGAGAGCCATTCACTTGATTTATGTATTACTTTTTAGCTTCCACGTATTTTCCTCTCAGATACATTGCCCTGGATCAAGCCCCAGGAAGCTTCATATACCCTCCTCAACCATCGATTTTAGTTTACGTGTTGTTCCCTTGTCTTTGAGTTGCTTGACACACACCCTTTCCTTTCCCCAGCCTCCCTCTCTCTCCAGGTCACCTCAGAACAGTTGACCCCATTGTTTTCTCCTCCGGATTGTTTACCCTACCTATCTTGTCTGGATAGAACTGCAGAGACAGCAATAAACCCAAGAGCAAGACAGAGCAAAGCAACAAGAACAACAACATAACCCCCCCCAAACAACAGCAAAACCAAAAAATCAACCAATGACAGACAAAGAAAAGCCTATAACTAGTTCAAAACTAGGAGTGTTTTCCGACCGAGTCTGATGAGGTGCCATATCCTGGCCCCCACATCTGTTTTCGGTACTCCCTGGGACTGTCTTGCCTTGCTCCCCTTGCTGCTCTGTTGCACACCCTTCGTGTTTCACTCCGGTGTGGTGGGGTCAGATTGGGCACAAGTCCAACACTGTGTCTCCAGTGTTGTCCCCATAGCGCTATGGGTCAGTGAGGGATGTCCTGTCTCAGGGTGGGTCCAGCCCGATGGTCCCTGTGCATTTGCTGCCCTTATCAGGAATAGCGTCCTTGAGTCAGGATGTGTTCCACTCTCCTTCCTTTTTCGATTGCTCTTGCATGCTCCAATCAGACGTGCCCATCTCCCTGAGCTGTAGGTGCAGTGCTGTCCTCTGAAGTGAATGTTTTGAGGTAGCTTACAAGCATGCAAAGAGGAGCCAAAAATGGGAATTCCTCAGTAGCTTAGCTGAGATTCCCAGCTAAGGTGGAAGCGGTTGAAGGAACTTTGCCTCTTTGATCAGCACCCCAACTGTCCACAAGTATCATGCTCATAGAATCCTCGGTGTTTATACTTTTTTACTGTTTCTTAGTGATTTTGCTGTTAAAAATGCCCCCCATTTCAGAGTGCGGAAATACAGTCAGTCTTCCTCAGTGCCCACAAGAACATAATAGACCTCTTTGAGAAAATACTTGTTAGTCGAGTTTCATTCAGTGTTGAAGTTTTCATGATACCCAGTTCAGTGTTAATGTGCAACATGGTACATCCAGAAGAAGAGGGAATTCACTGGTCTTTACCAAGAGACTGTGTTAGAACTTACCAGAGTAACGTGTAATGCATGATGAAGCTGTGGGAAGAGGGAGGTGCTGCTAAAGTTGTTGATTCATGAAATGACAATTATTGCGGGGGTGGAGATGGCACAGTGGACAGCTTGAGAAATTTATGGTTACATGGTTCAGGGTCAGATTCCTTCTCAGCTAGTGTTTTCATTATAAAGAAATACAGGGTGGCTGAGCCCCGGTGGCATAGTGGTTGTGCGCGGGACTGCGGCCCACTGGGATGGAGGTTCGATTCCGGCTCCCAGGAGCAAAGGCTGGGCCTCCTACTCCCACCACCTGAGGGCGGTGATGCCTGAAAAAAAAGAAAGAAAAAAAAATGAAATACAGGGTTTAATTATTTGTAAGAAAAGTACATTAGTTATATTGTCTTTAAAAAGAAATACATAAAATAAACTTAAATAATGATTGGTTTTCAGGAAGCTAACTATTTCTCTTAGGAGTGATGGTTTAGTATTTAGCAATTCAGTGTTCCAGGGTACTTTAGGGAATATATATCTACTTTGAAAATGGGGGGAGAGAGAGTGCGCACAAGAGGTGTGTGTGTGTGAGTGAGAAAGAGATCTAACCTTAAAAGTTGAGCCTTTTTCTTTTTTAGCTTTTGGGAACTTTGGTTTTTTTCCTAATTAGCTAATTATTTCTTGCGTTTTTTAAAAAAAGGACTCATCAAAAAGTATATAGTGTTTGATTATGGCTTATTTTCAGAAGTAACATGGCATCTTAATTACCTAGTATCTATCATTTTGGCCTCATTTGTGAACAATTCAGGTCATTTTTAGCTTCAGTTTCTTTTTTTCGATGGGATCTTTATTGTTCTTCACCTCTCACTACTCTTTCCATCCTTTAGTTTATTCCGTTCTTACTCTAGCCTTTTTACTGACTTTTACAAAGTAAACCTGATCACTTCTGTGTCCTGGTATCTGCTGCCCACTCTCTGCATAGTCTTCACCCTGATCTTCCAATGGCTCAGTCCTTTAGTTCAGATTCTGCCCAACCATCATCTCTTTTCTGAGAGGCCTTCTGCTTCCCACTTTTCTTAGTCTCTTAGTGTTGCTGTAACAGAAATTCAAGAAAAGGGTGTCTCTAAATAAAGTGCACTAGAAGTGGAAACCTCAGGTGCGGGCGCTAGGGGAAGGCCATCTGCCAAGCCCTGTTCTGTAACCTGGCATTCTTAGTTAGCCATTGGTGATCCGCACCTGTGCTTATGCCCTCACCTGAGTGTGTGCGGCCTGCTTTCTGCTCAGTCTCCTCCTGTGTATCACGAGCGCTTGGGTGTATGCCATACTCTAGACTGACACAGTCTTGTTAATACCACAAAGAACACAGCTCTCTTTCCAAATGGGATTACATCTACAGGTAAAAGGTGGGATATCAACATATATTAGGGATACTATTCCATCCACAACACCACCCCAATCTGTTTATTTTCCATAACAGACATCTTGTTTGGTGTCGATTAATTTCAGTGGATCTGAATTTCATGATAGGATTAACTTTGATTTATTTGCTCTTGGATTCCGAGTGTGTAGTGCTTGCATGGTAAGGAAAGCATGGTCTGAGATACTAATCTAAAGATTGGCAGTTCAGAGCCGCTCAGCAGCATCACCGAATTTTAACAAAAAAGGCCGACAAATTTGTTTCTGTAAAGATTGCAGCCAAAATAAGTGTGTAAATGTGGCCTGCATACAATTGATGTTTGTATGGATTGTGATGAGAGTTGTATGAGCCCCCAATAAAATAATTCATTTAAGGAAAAAAAAAATCCAAAAAAAAAAAAAAGAAGAAGAAGAAGATTACAGCCAAGAAAACCCCATGGAAGAATTGTACTCTACATTTTGGGCTTATCATGAATCAGAAACAACTCTTCTGGAAAAAGACTTGAGTTTTTATGGTTTTAAGAAACCAAATAAGGTTAATACTTTAAAATGATATATAGTAGACATATAGCTTTAAATACTTAGCATTTTCAGTAGATAAAGCTGTATTTATAAATACTATGCACATGAGGAACTACGCCTGATGAATCAACTGTTGAATTTGGTTAGTGCTGAAGCGTGATGGTGTATGATTATAGTTCCTTGTTTCTACAGCTCCCCTTAGAGTAAATAACTGCAAGATGTTCTCATTGCTTTGGTTTAATTTCTCTGTGTGCACGTGCACATGCAAACACATTTGATTAAATTTTTGAAAAGACTCAAAAGCCTCTCTATAGTTTTTCACATATCCCGCATCAGATGATCCACTTCTATGTCTTAAGCCCTCCATGCGTGCCCACAGTGCGTTAGCATTGTTGTGCTCGTTTTCCCTGAAGGCCTGACCTATAACTGCTCTAGACTGCACCAGCCTGCCGGTGTAGCGGATTATGAGCTGGGCTGTTCGCCAACGGCCAGTTGCCATGAATCTGAAACCAGCCAGTCCACCGGTGAAGATGAAGCTCTCTGTTCTGGGAAAGATTTGACAGCTTCAGAAACCCACAATGATAATTCTGCCCTGTTCAGTAGGGCCGCAGTGGTCAGGATCAACTTGATGGCAGTGAGTGAATCGTGCCGTGCTGTGGTCATGGTCAAAGAAGTTTGAGATCTATGTCTGAGCTCTTTATCAAAATTGCCTTTCTGATCTCAATCTTCCCTCAGATGGCATTTTAATTCCCTAAACCCTCCAAACCTAATTCCAACTCAGAGTGACCCTATAGGCCTCAGTAGAACTGTCCCAGAGGTTTCCTAGTGCAGTTTGTAACCTTTTGGGGAATGGGGGGCTGCCACACCTTCCTCCCTAGGAGTGGCTGGTGGGTACGAAACCCTGCTGTTGGTTCACCAGTGTCAGCTTAAGCACTGTGCAACCAGGCCTTTTAAAAGCTGGTTCACTAGTAGATATATTAGGACAAGTTCAAGATTTTCTTGTGGAAGCCCCCTTTTCACTGTGTGTATTCAGGGACCTGGGGAGCAGTGAGAATCTTTGGTTTCTTCCAACTTGCCTGGTAACTTCAGTGGGGTCTACCTTCTTAGACATTTTGGTCTCTTGGCTGACTTGGTATTAGTCTTATCATCATTCCAATTTTCGTATTTACGCTGTCGAAGTGAGCACGATACTAGTCTTACTATCATAAGGCTAATCGGTCATAAAGTTTTTCTATTTCCTTATGTATTCTTTATTATTAAAATATCATGGCTTACTTTTGTCAGAAACATCGGAAAGGATATTAATTGCATTCAGAGACTTGTTAGCCAAATGCAAAAAAGAGATGTATTTTTATCTTTATTACTCAACTGAAGAAAAGAAACTAGAATATGGAGCATGTTTGCTTCCTTAAACGTATTTGTGTATAAAAAGGGAAGTTGGTGTCAGCCTTCACCGCCCACTTGAAGCAGGTTGAACCCCTGTGCAAGTGCCCAAAGGCTGGGCCCGATCCCGGCGCTGCAGTTGCGTGTTCAGTCCCTGTGAGGGTCTTTCTCTTTCACCGACTCTCGGATTTTCTGTCCTTTTTAAAGAACTGATCTCCTCTGATCCCATGTCCAAAGGATGGAAGGTGAAGACTCGCTTTACTGGCTTCAAAGGAACACTCTGACAGTGTTTCATCCAAGACAGACTTGTCTCTTCTGATATTTCCAGTCTTCATTCCCCGCGTGGTGTAAATCTATCAGTGGTTCCCCAGTCGCCCTTATTCACTGTCTAGCTTCAGCAGCATAGGAAATGGTGGCAATCCCATGGCTTGGGTCGGGCACACCTTAGTGCTAGGTGTGGCGTATTTACTATTTAACACTTCACAGTGGTCTTGGGCCACAGCTTTGCCCTTTGTCTGGTTTCTTAACTGCTGCTTCCATGGGCAGTGCTTGCTGGTTCAAGTAAAATCAATTCTTGGCAACTCCAGTCTTTCCTATAGTTATCATGATGTTTTCTGCTGGTCCAGTTCGTTTCTTGACATACACTGAAGGCTGTAATCGTTCATCTTCATCAGTTAATCTCCATCAGCATTTAGCAAACAAGACTGTTACCTGGATAACCTGTGGTTCAACAAAAGTTATTGCTGGCTAATATAAATAGTACAGATTACAAGTATCTTTCCATAGCTGTTTTAGTTAGCCAGGCCTGGTTCTTGATGGAAATTTTATCAAAGCATTGCTGCAGAGAATCTCCTCAATTGTTGCATTCTTTTGTTGTGTGTATGTACTTCATCACAAAAATAAGATTTTGCTGTGACCGATTGAATCTTGCCAACTAAAAGAGACAATAAGACTAAAACAAAGAACGGCTCACTGCCATCGAGTTGATGCCAGCTCATAGCCACCCTCTAAGGCAGGGTAAAATAAATCCCCGTCTTTCCCCCGCAGAGTGACTAGCGGTCTCGAACTGCTGACCTTGCAGATAGCAGCCCAACACGTACTTAAAAAGACGGCCTCATAGGACAAGAAGCCTAAGTCATACGTTTCAAGCATTTAGGGCTTTTAGCATTAGGCGATATACCATACCATAACGTAAATTGTGTTAGGTACCTGTTGATACAAAAACTTGATAAGCCATTGTGAATTCAGTGTCCATCTTCCACCACGGTAAGGGAGAAAAACAAGGGAGAATATCAAGATGGGCTCTATTTGAAATTGAGGAATTAACCAAACGGGACAAAGAAGGAGAGTTGCAATGAATTATAATGCCAATCATCAAACCTATTTAGTTTTCACATAGCAGCTTCCTCTTACAGGTAAGAATAGCCTTTCCAAGGACCACATACATCCCTTAGTGTAGTAGAGAGACACAAGGATGGTTTGTCAGTGCAAGTACTTTTGTCTTAGTATACGTAGGTGGGAAAACGAGTGGGGAAAACAACTAGGTAAACACTAACACGGTGTGAAATAGACCTTTTGTTTAGTTGATGGCATTTGTTCGGGGTTCCAGTATGAGATGTGTCAACACCAGCTACAGATTAGTGAATTACACAGGTGGGTTTTACAATCCCTTGTTAAGGTTTGTCAGTAGCTTTTTAAGCAGTCTGGCCTGGAGAAGGGGAGCCTGTCAAAGTTAGAGATCTAGAAAAGCAAGTGTATCAGGAGAGTTTTCTTTAGACAAAGCCAGTTTTAGAACATCTCCTACCTAACCGCACAGTTAGACATGCCGCCATGGTGTCTGTCAGTTCTGAGTGTAGTGATCCTGTTGGACAGAGTAGAACTGTCTCTGCCTGTAGGTTGCTGAGACGAACTCTTTAGAGGAGTAGTAAACGTCATCTTTCTCCCAAGGATCGACTGCGGGTTTCAAACTACTGACCGGGGCCATCTGAGAGCACAGCCCATCATGCCAGCAGGACTCCTGAGCGTAATGATTCGGTCTTTCCTAACTCCTTTTGGAAGAAGTGCCTTTTCACTGCCTGGGACCAGAAGAAGGAGTGGCCAGGAGGGGTTTGTCTGCGACCAGGAGAAAGCAGAAGCATAGGCTTCTAAGAATGTTTTCAGAATGCGGTGTATCTATAAATTATTGTAGGAGAGAAACCGTGGCTGAGAGTGTGTGCTGCTGTCATTCCTACACAGGAGGAATGTCAGATGAGGTCAATCTTATATCAGGCTTTAGAGCAAGGAAGAAATCTATCTTGGCACACATAAGTGGGAAAATTCACAGTTGCAAAAGCAACTTGATAAGCTAACTTTAGTAGAGAAGGATAACAGGTCTTTAAAGCAGACTTATAAAAACTTTTTTTTCTTTTTTCTTTTTAGCATTTTATTAGGAGTTCTTACAGGTATTAAAATCTATAGTTCGATTGGATCAAGCACAATTGTACCATTGCTGCCCTCATCATTTTCAATGCATTTTCTTCTTGAAATCCTTGTTATCATTTCTCCTTTATCCCCTCCCTCCCCCATCCTTCCACGCCCCCAAACCCTCAGGGTATTATAGATTAATATTATTAGTACCTATATTTTTGCCTTCACTTACACAATCTTATGTATCCATTTTCCTTAACTTCTCATGTTCATTCCCTTCAAGAGGGGTTATAGAGTCATCATAGCTCTTGTTTCCCCTTTCTCCCATCTTGTCCCATATTCTCAGGAAGTCAGTACTCCCCTTACTTTTCTGAGGGGGCACTCTATCTTGAATTTCACGCATTGATAGATCTTGTTTATACCTATGTACGTATGCAGACTACCAAAATTAATGAGATAAAACTAGGACCATAATAGTTGGAGGAGGAAATTTTAAAGAACTAGAGGATAGTTATAAGTTTCAGTGCTTTAATGTATCCTAAATATATCATCACTTCTGTGTGAGGAACTATCTAATTGTCTTGCCAGATGGGCTTTGGGTCTCCGCCTTGCTTATGTTCTCAAGTCAGTAAAAAGACTTCATTTTAAACCATGATGTCTTCTTGTTAAGTTTGGTGTGTGGGTGGGTTGCTGCCCCCCTCTGCCCCCGAGTTAAATATGTGTAAATGTGTGACTGAATCTCCCGTATCTCCCACATTGTTTCTGTAGAGAACATCGTATGAGATGGTTTCATTTAATAACCATAACTTCATAAATAAGGCTTTCTTGCAGTATTTAGCAGTCCAATGATAAATATTCTGCAAATTATTATCTTTAGAGAGCTAGCTAATAATCATTGTTGAAAGCATGTAATTACAGTATGCCACAGTGTTAAATGTTTATGGCTTGCTTTCTTTTTTGTAGAACACAAAGTAATTATAGTGGGACTGGATAACGCAGGGAAAACCACCATTCTTTATCAATTGTAAGTATGGGTGTTTGTTTAACAGTTTGCTTTATTTTAATCACCTTGAGATTAAATAATCACTTATATTTATATGAGTAATAATAATGAAGTACCACTATAGTATCATGAAAAACCTCAACAGTTTTGTATAAATTTTACCAAAGACACATTTGTGATAAAGTAAGTAAAATGAACAGCTTTGTTCACTAAACCCTTTACAAATAGTCATTTATTTGGTCTTAGAATTAATAGTAAATAAAAATAATACAGCATGCACTTAATGCCAGGTGACATGATAAAATGAATTACACTTTGTACTTCCTAGACTCTGGTCCATGCTAAATTAATTTGTATCTGTAAGAAGCTGTTTGCTACTTCTCTGGCCGATAACTTGGGCATTGTCTACCCTAACCTGACTTGTCGTATCAAAAGAAATGAAGGATACTCCTTAACATACTGCTTGAATAGCATGCAACTGGAAGAGGCTTACAGTAACAGAGAGATATTAATATTTTAAGGAAATTTCTGCTGCCCAATACATACAGGACTCCTGCTATCCTTTCAGAGCCAGGGAAGTGATCCTTGTTATGCAGTGGAAATAGGCCTTATGGTCCCCAACATTTTAACAAATAATTACAAAATACCATGCAATGGTATAACTCGTCTCTCTTCTCATCTATCTTGCATTAGAAGTTCATTAACCTGACAACTTTGCACAATACTTCACTTATGTAATACTTACCACATTTTTTGAAAGCTGCCAGCTTGAGGATTTGTCATTTGAGGCTTGAATAAAATCTCGCTTTTCATTAAAATCTATAATTTTTGAACCTTAAGTATTTTGATGTCACAAAGCTTTCCAACACCAAATATAGGCATAGAAGGAACATGATGTCACAGTAGTTAATTGCTTCACTGCTAACCATGTGAGTGGTTCAAATCCACGAGCAACTCCATGGAAGAAAGATAAGGCTAAGAAAAATTACAGCCTTAGAGACTGTATGCAACAGTTCTGCTATGTTCGGTAGAGTCACTATTAATTGGAATTGGTGGCAACAAATTTTGGTTTAGTCATCTACTAAATGACTAAATCTACTAGATGACTAAATGTAGTCATCTACATTTTGGTTTTGTCGAACTACTTTTGTACATAGTTTTTAAATATATGTTTATATGTTATATGTAAAACTCGAGAGATGTGCAGTTCTCTTCTAAGCATCTATATTTTTTGTGCAAGTGCATCCACGTGTACAGTGAATGACATAATACACCTAGCAGAATCAAATTGCGTAGTTGACTAGAAGATGTGCACATTATATGTGTAAAAATGTATGGTACTGACGTTACAGGCAGGTAAGTATTTGCTGGATGAATTAATGTACTTATACCAGGGATCATAATAACATGATATGTGCATTGGTATTCTAAAGAGATGCCTATTTTGTTTGTTTGTTGGTTTGTTTTTTGGGGGGCCATCACTGGCCTCTGGTGGTCGTGGGAGCTACCCAGCCTTGCTCCTGGAGAGCTGCTGTTGGATTTGAACCGCCAAGCCAGTGGGCCCCAGTCCCGCACTCAGCCACTATGCCACTGGGGCTCAGCCCTGAGATGTCTATTTTTAGAGTTAATTTTAGTAATTAAAATTTGTGTTTGCCCTTGGCTTATCAAAGACTGTCTTAATGTGCTTTTTCAAGTCAGTTCTGACTTCTTGTAGAGTAGAACTGTCCCGTATGTAGGCTTTCCTGGGCTTTAGCATCGAGGGAGCATGTAGCCAGGTGGCCTTGTCCTATTTACATACAGCCAGCCTGTGGGCCCATCTCGGGTAGCACTTCACTGTTGCATCCCTCAAACTCCCTTTTCAAAGACTAGTGTAAGTTAATAGACGTGAGCTAATTTTCATGGCTGTACTCTCCGTATTGTGAACAATAAAAGTCATAATTGTGTATGACCTGTGTGCTTTGCTTTCAACTTCACAAAGGTTGGGGTTTCAGTTGCTTTATACCTCTTTCAGGATGGAGCGCTGCTTCCGCTCGGATACCAGAGCATGTTGGCATTGGCATATTTGGTCACAGAATGCAAATTCCTTCAGTAGAGTGCTCCTCGGGCCATTTAAGTTTACAAGTCATTCTGTTAAATGCAGCAACAAGACTTTCTGTAGAAGTTACATTTTGTCTAGACATTTACTTGCCTAAGTTTTCTCCAAGTTTATTTCTTAATGCTAATGATGACTCTTGGCACAGAGTGCAATGTTGATCCATTCTGAGACTCTTGAAATAAAGTGCTTCCGGTTTCATGGCTTCTGTCTTTTAACAGCTTAATGAATGAAGTGGTCCATACGTCTCCAACCATAGGAAGCAATGTGGAGGAAGTAGTTGTGAAGAACACTCATTTCCTGATGTGGGATATTGGCGGCCAAGAGTCCCTGCGGTCATCGTGGAACACATATTACTTAAACACAGAGGTAGCTCATGACTGCTTCTACTTTTCATACAAAGAACCAAAGGTGAAACCCAGAAAATGTCTAGGCGGGTCATAAAACACACTAACTTTTTTTTTTGTCCTGTGTTGTTTTAAACATTTATCTTTTTATTTTTTTCTCTTCTTAAAAAAATTCATTTTCTTGGGGGATCATACAACTCTTATCACAATCCATACATCCATCCATTGTGTCCAGCACATTTGTACATTGGTTGCCCTCATCGTTCTCAAAACGTTTGCTTTCTTCTTGAGCCCTTGATATCAGCTCCTCATTTTCCCCTCTCTCTCCCCGATCCCCCCTACTTCCACTTATCTTTTAATAAGATGTTTTTAGTAACGAATTTATGGTGTTCAAATAAAAGAGACAAAAGGAGTAAAAGGATAAGGAATACTAATATTGGTGGGGTGCTTACTCTGTTCTGTAGACTGCCCCAGTTCGTTGTTCTCACATTCTTAAACATCTCTATTATGTGAGAAATCTGACACTTAACAGAAATGATCTAACTTGACCCCATATCTCATAGCTTATAGGAAGCCCCTGTTAGGGGAAGACAGCATACTTTATGCATAGTTTTAATTAAAAATGTATAATTAACATGACTTGGACCTTCTAAGTGTTGATGAGATGGTGTATTTTAATTAAAAATCATTATGTTTGCAGGCCACTTCCCAGAATTCTCTGTCACTTCATTTTATTGAGTAATAGGCAAGCTGGTGCACAAATCTGGATTTTCCTGTTGTCTGTCCTAATTCTTAGAAGCAGGTTTTTGAGGTTTTTTTAAAATCTTGTACAACTGTACAACTGTTATCACAATCCATACATCTATCCATTGTGCCAAGCACATTTGTACATTTGTTGCCATCATCATTTTCAAAACATTTTTTTCTACTTGAGCCCTTGGTTTCAGCTTCTTATCTTTTCCCCACCCTCCTTCCCCTACCTCCCTCGTGAACCCTTGATAATTTGTAAGCTATTATTATTATATCATGTCTTACACTGACCGATGTCTCCCTTTACCCCCTTTTTTGTTGTCCATCCCCCTGGGAGGGGGTTGTGATCAGGTCCCCTTTTCTCCCCCCTTTTCTCCCCTTCCACTCCTAAGCTCCTAAGACTTCCAAAGCTAAGTCTGCTTTCATTCTTGGATCTGAAGGGTTTATCTGCCCTGGATTCTCTCTGTTTCCAGCTCTTATCTATACCAGTGTACATGCTCTGGTCTATCTGGATTTGTAAGGTAGCACTGGGGTCATGATCGTGGTGGGGAACTAGAGGAAAATTGTTTGTTTCATAGGTGTTAATACTACACTCTGACTGGCTCGTCTCCTCACCGTGACCTTTCTGTCCAGTTGCTTACAGGTGGACTTTGGGTTTCCACTCAGCACTCTCCCTCATTCACAATAATAAGATTTTTGTTCTGGGTCTTTGATACCTGATCCTGTGGTATCAGGATATCAGGTATCATCCTGTGGATGGATACCTCATGGTCACACAGACTGTTAATGCTTCTTCAAATGTGGGCTTTGTTGCTTCTTAGCTGGGTGGCCACTTGTGTATCTTCAAGCCTTTTAAGACTCCAGATGCTATATCTCTTGATAGCCGGTCATCATCAGCTTCCTTCACATTTGCTTAAGCACCCACTTTGTCTTCAGTTATCGTGTCAGAAAGATGAGCATAATGGAATGCCAGGTTAATAGAGCAAGATGTTCTTGCACTGAGCGAGTATTGAGTAGAGGCCCAATGCCCATCTGCTACCTTAATGCTAAACCTACAAATACATGTACATAGATCTATTTCCCCATCAACATATATAATATAAATAATATGTGTGTATTACACATATAATATATGTATAAGTATATACAATATATGCACACATATATTTACATGTGTGCATGCCTGTATTTAGACTTCTTTAGATGTCCTCTGCCTCCTGTCCCTCCTATTTCCTCTATTTCCTTTTACTTTCCTCTTGTCCCACTATCAATGTTCAGACTTCATTTGGGATTCAATGATTCCTCTCGATTACATTGCCCTTGATCAAGCCTTACCAGGCCTCCTACACCCTCCTCACCATCAACTTTAGATCACTTGTTCTACCCTTGTTTCTGGGCTTGTTAACATCCCCTTTCTTTCCCCTGCCTTCCCCTCTTCCATGTCCCCCACCTCCAGACCTCCACATTGTGTGTAACACCTATCTTATGTATATAAGCATAAATAATAATATGCACAAAAACAAGACAGCAAAACAAAAGTAACCACAGAAAACAACACCAATGATTAAAAAAAAGGTTATAAATTCAAGGTCTGTTTGTTGATCCTTACAAGTGTTTTCCTGTCAGGTTTGATGGGGTGCCACGCCTTGGTCCCACAGTTTATCTTTGGTATTCCCCAGGGACTTCATTGCTCTGCTCCCTTGCTATTCGATTGCACATTCTTACGTTTCACCTTGGTGTGGCGGGGTCAGATTGGGCACATATTCCACATTGTGTGTCCACTGTTGTCCCTTAAGCACTATGGGTCATTGAGGGATGTTGCGTCCCGTGGTTTTTTAAAAGTCAAAAAACATTGCTGTTGAGAAGAGTTCATCTATGAGAATACTAATGCACAATGGCACACAAGAAGTTTTTCTTTGCATAAGGGAGTTATTTATGAACTTTTATTTCACAAAATGAAATGCGTGTTATATTTGTAAAATGAAACCTCCTGAAATGTGAAGATTGGTATTTTTAGTGAAGACGTGGCGTGGAAGAAAGCCATGTTCTCTTTTGGTACGTCTTTTGTAGTAGTATATAAATACAAGGTGTCTCCAAGAGGTTTGTGGAAGACTGGAATTACAAGGCAGTGGAATTTTTCCAGAAAAAGGCAGGAGCCTTATACAATGTGTTTGTATATTCTAAAGCAATAAATGAGTCGCCACATCCATTTGGCACATCTTCGATAGGAAGCAGTTGTGCCAACACTGTTATTTGAACATGAAAATAGGGGACAAGGAAATAATTACGGTTCTGCTGTTAGTTAGTATCAAGTCAATTGTATCTCACGGCAAGCCCTCATACGACAGAGGGAAGCCCTGCCTGATGTAGGATCACCCCAAAAGTCTCCAGGACAAGTAATGTTCTCAGTTAGTGTAGTCTGATTGCTATAGTCAAGTAATTAAGACAGTGAAGCAAAGAGAGTATTTAGACAATGGGCTATTTGAATATCATAGCTGTAGGCCCATTTTTTTGTGTTTTAACTTACAATTGACTGCTATTAAAAGTGATTAAAAAAAGTGATTGAACTTAAGAGTTGGTTCATGTGTTCTGACACTGAAGGCCTTTTTTTTTTTTTGTGGGCATCACTGCCCCCTGGTGGGAGTAGGAGGGCCAGCTCTCTCCTGGAGAGCTGCTGCTGGATTTGAACCGCCAACCCCGTTGGCTGCAGTCCCACACACAACCACTACACCACTGGGGCTCAGCCCTTCTAAAGGCATTTTTTAAAAGACAATTTATGAAGTTTGAGAAAATAGACAATTTATTTACATGCATGCAAAAAGAAATACTTTATTCCTTACACCACTTGCAAGAAATTGTCTTTTAAGAAATGATTTCTACATGAGTAACTAAGTGACAGCAGAGAACTTTTTGCCTGTATTACAGCCAGAGGATTGCAGTCTTTGAATTGCCTTAGTTGGACTTTTGTCTCTGTGGTGTTTCACTAATCACTTTGTTCACCCTTGTCATTTTCTATCTCAAAAATTCTTTTATATATATATATATATTTTTAATAATTTTATTGGGTGCTCTTGCAGCTATTATGACATTCAGTACATCATCTGCACATTTGCATACATGTTGCCACATGCATTTCCAAACATTTTCCGCTCGAGCCCTTGGTATTAAAAAAAAGCTCCTCTTCCCCCCCACCCCTTTTTTTAAATGAATCATTGTATTGGGTACTCACACACCTCCCCTCACGATCCATACATATATCAATTGTATGCAGATCTCATTTGCACACTTGTTGCCATCATCACTCTCAAAACTTCCTCCCTCCACCTAGGCCCCCAGTTCCACCTCCCCATATTTCCATTCTTCCTTCCCCACCATGGATCTTTAATAATTTACAAATTGCTATTTTATATCGTACACTGTTCAATGTGTCCCTTCACTCACTTCCCTGTTGGTCATGCCCCAGAGAGGAGGTTATATGTAGATCCCTGAAATTAGTTCCCCCTTTCTACTCCACCATCCCTCCACCCTCCCAGTATCACCACACCCATCACTCGTCCTGAGGGAATATCTGTCCTACATTCCCCATGTTTCCGACTCCAGTGTACATCCCCTGTTCTAGTCAGACTTGTCTGGTAGAACCAGGAGCATGATAGTGGGTATAAGGAAGCATTTGAGAACTAGAGGAAAGATGCATATTTCGTTGTTACTACACTGTACTTTAACTGGCTCATCTCCTCCCTGCAACCCCTCTGTAAGAGGATGTCGCTTCACCTATTGATGGGCTTTGTGTCACCACTCTGTACTCCCCCCTATTTATAATGATATAATTTTAGTTCTTTGATGCCTGACACTGGATCCCTTTAACACCTCGTGGTCACGCAGGCTGGTGTGCTTCTTCCATGTGGGCTTTGTTGCTTCTGAGCTAGGTGGCCGCTTGTTTACTCAAGCCTTTAAGACCTCAGACGCTTTATCTTTCCATAGCCGGGCACCATCAGCTTTCTTCACCACATTTGCTAATGCACACATTTTTCATCGGTGATCCTATCAGGAAAGCGAGCACGCAATATACTGAGAAGGGATTCAAGAGCACTGTCATATTATCATATTAGTGGTTATAGTTCTTGAGTAATTCCTGTCTCCTCATTAATCCATATCCACTTCACCATAGTATGCCCATTTGTCCTCTGCCTTGTTTCTTTGTATTTAGTTTGTTAGTTTTTGTGTCTTATGTTTATTCCTTTCACTTTCCCTGTTTTTTTACCTTACTCTTTTTATAAGCAGAGTATTCTGGTTGTCTCTCCTTAATCTTAGTCATTTGTATAAACTGGTACCACTTGCTTGCTCCATTTATTCTGCATCACTTTTTATTGTAACCATTAGCACTGTTTAATCTCATTTCTCAACCCTTCTGCATAAGCTCTTCAATTTGGAGGCCATTTCTCTTATTTTCTATTCTAATTATACAAATTTTTATTTTTGACAAAAAATTTATTTTACACTTTTTCTTACGTATTTTTCCCAACAGATTTCTCCAGTTTTTATTATGCTTGCTTTTTTTAAAAATGTCACCCTCCATTTCCTTATTTAAATGCATGTATGCATTGCTTAGTGTCCACAGTATGTTCTGTGAAATAGCATATTGATCTGGATTTTGTGCAGATATATTAAAACCATATGAGGGCCTGCTTGTCCTGGTCGCCACTGCTGTTGCTTGGACTGCTGCCATTGACACTGGGACTGGGTGGTTGCGTCTGCGAGCACAAGATCAGGAGTGGAACAAGAGGGAAGCAAAGAACCACTAACTGCCAGAAGTTCTCCCAGAAGCATGTTCTCTGCCTTACCTACCTGTATCCCACCCATGGTCCAATGCTGCAAGGGTCTTAAGTTTAGGGCCCTTAAAAAAAAATATTAAGTGACTGTAGACATTTGTAATTGCGCTGAGCAGAGCTAGCCAAGCATCAGTCAACTCACTCTGAATTAGTGCACCTAGTGGCATTGCCTGGGAAGGTTCTCTCAGGTCACAGTACTTGGTGCACTAACTCAGAATGTTTTCGTAAAGCCAGTTTCAAACCTCACTTTTTTGTGATGGCTGATTTAAGAGAAGAGAGTACATCTGTGAAATTTTGTTTCCTGCTCAGAAAAAATGCCACAGAAACTGTTGTGACTTTGAACACTGCTTACCCGGAGAGGGCTCTGGGAAAAACTCAGTTGTATGAATGGTTTTCTCATTTCAAATAAGATGAAATGTTAATTGATGACAACCCCCGTTCTTGTTGTTCCTCAATATTTGCCTAAAGGACGAAAATGTTGTAGTGGATTTGAGGTTTGTTCTACCATGTCAGACTGTTAATCAAGCTTTCTTTTAGAGGTTTTGAAAAGATTGCTTAACAGAAAAGTCTTGATTTGTGGCAGATGGGACTGATTTAGCCACCATGACAATGCACCTGCTCATGGCAGCCATCGCAGTGCACCAGGTTTGGGCAAAAAATAGCATTTCTCTTTTGCTCCATGCACTTTACTCAACTGACCTTGCACCAAACAACTTCCTTTTGTTTCTCCAAATGAAGCAGGGCATGACAGTACAGTGATTTGATGGCATAGAAGAGGTGAAGGAAAAAACAGGGCAGGTTCTATCAGCCATTCCACACAGATGAACTTGAAAAATGTGTCCAAGAATGGAATCACAGATGTGACAGATGTATTCATTGTAATAAAGTACTTTGAAGGTGATAAAGTTATTTTGTTTAAAAAAAAAACACAACTAAATACATAGCTTTGGGGAAAATAATTTCGTTTTGTTTGTTTTGTGTAAATGACTGTTAGGGAATAATTTTTTTTGGTTTTGTTTTTGTTTTTTTTTGGGGGGGGGGCATCACTGCTCTCCGGTGGTGAGAGTAGGAGGGAATAATTTTAACCCTTATCTCTTACATTTGAAAACAAATCTTAAATTATGTATTTAAATGTTTGTTTTAAATAAACTTGGACATAACATTCCATTAAATTTTTTTTTTCTTTTCAATTTTCTAGTTCATCATTCTTGTTGTTGATAGCATTGACAGGGAACGACTAGCAATTACAAAAGAAGAATTATACAGAATGCTGGCTCATGAGGTAAATTCTGTAAGCGATCTTTAAAAAGATTAAGTAAGGTGTTTTTACATTGGTTTTGTGCTTTCACAAAGATTAAAATGGCAGGATTTGGGTTTTTTTCATCATTAACAAACTTTATATGTTAAATTGATTGGTCTTGTAAAAAATGTTTGCTATGTTTCTAAACTTAAACTAACAATTTGTGACTGTTAAATGAAAAGTTTTTCGTAGTTAAAACTATTTCTGCATGCTTTTTAAAGAAAGCTTGGTAGTTTCAGTTGAGACATGAAAGATTTGGATGGTTTCCCTCAAGACGTAGCTAAAAATTCTTTTTTGTTTTTTTTGTTTTGTCTTTTTTTGGGGGGTGCATCACTGCTGTCCGGCGGTGGGAGTAGGAGGCCCAGCCCCACTGCTGGAATTGAACCTCTGTCCCAGTGGGCCGCAGTTCCGCGCACAACCACTACGCCACCGGGGCTCAGCCCGCTAAAAATTCTTTAATGAATAATTTGACACTTTTAATTCTGAAATCTTTCAGATACGTGAAAGATTCAGACAATAAAACATTTCATGCATTTCTTATTCACCCTAAGATGTCAGTCATTTTATAAGACTTTCCAGCCTGATTCCTTTCTCTTTGTTGTCTACGATATTCACTGTCCTAAAAACAGTCTTTAAAATCACATTTTAATATATGCAATTACCTCTGTATTCCTAAAACTTTATGTAAAGATATAATATGCGCACTTTCATGTACCTTAAGCTTTTCTATGTGAGCACAGCATTGAGATTTACATAAACAATTAGTCCTTTTAGCAATTATATAATAATCCATTGTTGATACATGTGAACATTTGATCTGTTTGTTTTACTAATGAACATTTGAGTTCTTTATAATGTTTTGGTATCATTAGCAATTCTGCAGTGAACATTAATTACAGCTTATGATGAACTTCAAATTCTATGGATATTTAGGGTTAGAATAGTGCTCATATAACTTTAAGTGATTATTTATCATTGTGAGTTAATTTGCTTTTAGTTAGGTCCTGTGACACGGCGATAGAACATTTATCTGGCTTATGTTAATTAATCTGCCTTTATTAGACTACATCATTTATTAGTCATTGTTATTCACATTTTTATTTTAATACACTTGAAATCAAATATTGCGGCATAATCACTTGAAAGGAGAAGCATTTTGTTGCAGCTGTTCAGCACATTTATTAGTGCACATTTATTTCACCCTACTTCAGCATTTTCATTGGAGTTGTGACATTCGTATTGCTTGCAGGATTTGCGGAAGGCTGCGGTCCTGATCTTTGCCAATAAGCAGGATATGAAAGGGTGCATGACAGCAGCTGAGATCTCCACATACCTCACCCTCAGTTCTATTAAGGATCATCCCTGGCACATCCAGTCCTGCTGTGCATTAACAGGGGAAGGGTAAGCACTTCTCTTTCTAGGGGAAGAGAAGGTCATTCAAATGTCTCCACTAATATGTGCAGACTCTATTGTCATCATTCTTGATCTTGTTCCATTCTCTCTTTTTTGGCTCTTAATTAAAGATGTCTGAGATGTAGGAGGTCAAAGTAATTTTAGTAAGCAAGTGTTTTTTCCAACTTTTAATGTAAGTGTAATATTTTATTGCCCAAAGCAGGCCTAACAAATGTTTGGTTTAAACTTTCAAAATCTGAACTTTATAGTGTACTTTTCTTGCTATCATCATGTACTAACTAGAAGGAAACTGGAAGGTTTCTTTGAATGGCTCTAGTAGGCCAAGTAGATCCCAATGTGGTCTATATGGGCTGCACAGTATATTTCTGTGAGCATCCCTATGTGCTTTTGATTATGTCATAAGCATTCTGTTCTGTAGAATTTAGGAGGGTGAAATAAAGCCCTTGTTGTTTATAGTTGTTGTCATTTGCAACTGTGTCAGGCAGGCTTCTCTTAGAGAAATAAAAATCAGGGAACTAGTAATTCTTTTTATATATTTATATATAGAGAAAGGTATATGAGATAAGAAGAAACAGTTAAGTAATCTATAAAGCAGTACAGATTGCTCAGTGCAACTCACTTGCGTGAGGCAGCTAGAAGACTGGCAGTCCTTCAAGTCTGGAGGGCCGCTGAGTAGTCCTCTGTAGAGCAATTCAGGCTATCTGGTCACAGGCAGCAAACAGCAGAGCAGGTCGCCAACAGTCAGCCAGATGACAGAGTCCAACAGTCCCCAGCTCAAGAGATGTATATCCCAGGAGCGTGGCAAAGTAGGGCTTGAAGGAACCTCAACTCACAGCTCCGCAGTCCATGCCACGGGTAGTGTTGCTTGGGGGTCGAGGCACAGAACGAACAAGGCAGCTGCCTGGTCCGAAGATCAGGAAGCACGAGAGAGGGCGGGACTCGCCGAGCCCTTCCTATCTCTGCCCTACAATTCATCCCATGTGTTCATTGGCTGTGCCATCACAACAGACCCACCCATCTTCTGTGGCCATGTTGACATAACAAACCTACCCATCACAGCAACCTTAATGACAAGACTTCCAAATTTATATTTTCAAAGTGAAATCGAAGCATTTTCCCACGTTATTGAACTAATAGTTTTTTTCCCATTTAACAGTGTCACAGAGGTATATAAGTAATGACTGTAGAACTAACTTATAGATAACATTGAAAAATATTGTGTCGGCTCTCAATTTTTAAGTGCAAAGAATCTGATTGAGACAATGCTTTCTCTTCTTTGTTTCAGGTTGGGTAAAGGTCTAGAGTGGATGACCTCCCGGATTGGTGTGAGATAACTGTTTTGTTTGAAAGAGACTGATCTATTTATTTTGTGAACATTTCCTCCTGGTACTGTTGGCTGCTAAGGCGGCAGCATGTTTAATTTATAACAACACAAACCTCTATGAGCAACACTTGAATCAAGTGCAGCTGAACTGGAACTTAAAAGAATTTTTCTTACCTTTTTTTTTTAATATACTAATCTTCAGTTGGATGAACATAATGTATAACTGTTTTCAAGAACAAAAGTCTTCTGACTGCTAATTCTAATTATCCAGCGACTGCCATGTAAGAAATGTTTGTTACATGTTTTGTGTTTTCTGAAGTATTGTAATGACCCTAATGACCAGTTTCATTTATAAGCCCACCCACCCCCAGACCATTACTGGTACAACTCAAAAGTAGGGAAAGTCATCGGGTATTGCTAATTGCAAACTTCTCTATCTCTAAATATTTGCACCTTCCATGAACTAGACAGAACTTAGGGGGGCAAAAATAACTCGCTTAGAGGAAATATACAGAAGATTAAATAAACATCATGAGAATATGCTTTTAAATGAGTAATATCCCCCGCATCACTGCAAGTCATAGAAAAATTGAGAGTCTTGGTGGTGGCTCTCAGGAAAGCATTGAACTGCTAACTGTGCGAGCTTAGTCGTTCAAGTCCACCAGCCTCTGCTTGGAGGAAGGGGAGGCTCTCTGCTCGAGATTCACGGTCTCCGAAACTGGCATTAAGGTTGCTGTGAGTCAGAACTGACGCAATAGCAGTGGGCTTTGCAGGGGTATGGGCGTGGAAATTAACTACGCTCCCTAAAAGAATTAAGGGGACTCTCCTTCTGGTTATGAATTGGGAAATGGGGCAACATAAATGTGTCTTCTTACTTTGGGTGAAAAAGTAAGAGTTATTTGCAAGCCCAGCTTTGATAAGCTTTTTAAAAAAAAATTTTTTTTTTAGAGATCATATTATCCAAGGCATATAAAACCATAGGAAATGATACCAGCATTAAAATTAAAACAAGATAGCTAGATGGTTGGAATATATTTTATTTATCAATTTCAGACTGTTTTATTTTTTTGTTTGTTTTTTGTTTTTTTTTGGTGGGCATCACTGCCTCTGGTGGTCGTGGGCGCTACCCAGTTCCGCTCCTGAGAGCTGCCGCTGGATTTGAACCGCCAAGCCCGTGGGCTGCAGTCCCGCACTCAACCACTTACGCCACGGGGGCTCAACCCTTCAGATTGTTTTATTATCAGTAAAATTTCATCCCATGGGCAAGGGGTATCACATCTCTAGGTGGTGTTTTGGTCAATAGCTACAGCTGAAGTATAAGTAGTTCTTATTATTTCTTAAGATTAAAAATCATATGTGTCTGTAATAGCATTTCTACCACCAGCAGTGTGCTACTTAAAAAATCGTATGACTTTCCTTAAATCGATCTGAGGTTTTAGCATAATAGCCTTAAAGCAATTGCCATGTGTATAGTTAGACTTTATATGAGGGGGTACCCTCCAAAAACTGATGTTCGCTTGTGTTTTTTTTTGATTTTTTGATGTAAGGGGGAGAGTGCCTTTGGGGTCCCTTCTACCAGGTCAGATTAATCAAACTTTCTGGAGAGAGGTTCTGAAAAGATTGCATAACAGTGTGTGTGTCAAAAGGCCTAATTTGTGGCAGATGATGGGGTTAGTTTTGCCACCACGACAATGCAGCTGCTCATGCAGCCTTCTCATTGTGCTAGTTTTTGGCAAAAAACAGGATGCTTGTTTTGCTCCACGCACCTTCCTCACTTGACCTCGCTCTTGCAGCATCTTTTTCTTTCCATGAATGAAGAGGGACATGAAAGGAGAGCAATTTGACCATAGAGAAGAGGGAAGGGAAAACCAGGGAGGTGCTGTGCTGTCCTGTTTTCAAGAATGGAATCCCAGATTTGACAAATGTATTAAGCGTTTTGGAGAGTACTTCGAAGGTGATTAAGTTGTTTTGTAAAAAAAAAAAAAAAAAGGTTAAATGCATCGTTTTGGGGGTGGATGATGATTCTGGGGCTTTGGGAGGTACTCGTTTTATCAAGCCTTTCACTAGGTTATAGACAACTGCTGTACTCAATCCTCATTACTAGAATATTCGTATGAGAGTCAAATTAAGCACGTTAATGGCTTAAAAGGTGAATTTGAAAAGAAAAACTAATTATCAAAAGGTTATTTAAAAAAAAAGGTTATTTAATGGCACTAGTAAACTTTTGGGGGCAGTTTTTTAATTTGAACAGAATCTGTGCATTGCGTACTTTCAGAGGGAGGAGAAATATTCAGATTTCAATTCTGTTTAATTCAAGTGTATGATTTTTCTGTAATGAAAGGGATAAAATATGTACTTAAAGAATAGGTCTTCACTTTTACAGTATTTTTTTAGTTTGGGTCAGAAATAAAAGTCAGTGTTCATGAGGAATCATAACACCTGTTCAGAAGTAGTACTTAAGTATTTTTATATGTAAATTGCTTCAATACTGCCTTGTTTTCAGGTATATTGGCTTCGTTATATTTAGTTACATTTCATTTTTCTGATTCCTGGTTAGTGGTCTAGTATATCTCATACCTGAAAGGTCAGAGAATAGTGGTTCCTGGACTTAGTTGTTTGACTTTGTTTTGAACCGCTTTCTTAGTGATTCGGTAACATAAATAGCACATAAGGTTTTGTTTTCTGTTTTTAAACCTAAACCATAATCAAGAAGATGAGAGAAAAGCAAACATAAGTTAATATGAATGCTTTGTGGTTTGGGGGATTAGGGGCAGGGAAGGAATTTCTGAAAATCATTTTACCTAAAAAGCACATGTTTCCCGAATTTCTGTCTTGGAGTGTGGGCGCACACACATGCACACACATTAGCCACGAGTACTGGGATCAGTCTCTTAAGTCTCTTTTGAAAACAGCATCTTCAATGTGCATTCTTAGTATGAAGTAGTTATTTACCTTTTTGGATTTGTGTGATTGGCTGGCTCAGTTTTCTTCTAACAAATTGCCCGCTTATTTTTTATATTACCACATCAGCATTATATTGAAAGTGTTGCAAATGGTTGATTGTGTCTTGTCAAACAAGTACTAGTGTAGACTAAAATTTGCTACTTAATTTTTAAAATACAATTTATTTTATTTTTAAAAAATGTTTTAATTTTGAATTAGCAATCATATATATTTCCTGTAAGATAAAAATGAATTTGGCATTGAAGCAGATTTTGTGCCAATGATTGGGAAAAGTTCAGTTAGGAAAGTTAAAAAGTATTTTTTAAACTATTTTTTTTAAGCTCATAGAAATATTCTGTAATGACAGTATGAAAACCATTACCCTTTACTTCAAGAGAATGTTTTGACACAACCAAATATCTAATACTGAAAAAGCAGTATAAATTAAGTTTAAGAGGATGCCTGATGAAAAATACAAATTTAGTGCCTTTATTCCTTGACTGGCTTATTTGGAGATAAGTTCTCAATTGTCTACTCTGCCTGTTCTCTAAAGATCAGATTAGCAGACAAATTTATTAAACAGTGAAGTGATAGTCTTACCCGCCCTTGTATGTCATGTATGCCTTGCAAGGTTGTGAATAAGACCTGGGAACAAGATTATTCTGCACTTTCCCTGTAGTTTCAGGATAAGTAGGTTGAATTTCAGCAAGTATTTCCAATCGATTACGAAAACTGAAGTGTAGTGCTACTACCCTTTTACATTCAGACCTGACATTTAAAATTAAGAAAATTTTGAACATGTTTCTTCATGTTTAAACCCCCCATTCTCATTGAAGCCTTCTGAGCATTCTTTAGACGCCACTGGTGACTCTATCAGGTCAGGGTCGCTAACTACAAGGTCACTGGTTCAAACCCACCACCAGCGTAGCGGGAGGAAAATGGCGGTATCCGCTCCCAGAGGTTCTAGCTCTGAAATCCCATACGGGGCCGCTGTGATGTGAGGGCAGTGGGCTCTTGGATTTTGAGAGTTCTTTTAGTGGTAGCCAGCCCATTTTATATTGGATTGTAGTGCAGACTTTGAATTAATATAGTTAGGTCCTTAAAGTCTGAAGTCTGCAATCTGTTAAATACACAAAGATTACACACTAATTGCTTCTAGGCACTTGTGTGTTATTTTCTTAAAGGTATTATTACTTATATTTATATTCACTAGGGAGAAAAAATAAATTCAAATCCCATTGCTAAAGATAATTTTAAAATGGGCACTTATAGCTGCAGTCATTTTGATTAAAGATGATTAACCTTCAGTATTATATCGTCAAGTGAAAAGAATTGTTTTCCTATGGAAACAGTGAATGACCTAGGCCGTGTTAACACTCTACTATCAAGAATCATGAGGAAACCAAAAATAAAACAATAGTAGCGTGGGGGAGCAGGCAGACTCCTGGTAGGTCTTAGGGAGAATTAAAAGCAGAATTGTTTCTAACTAGCATTCTCATTTAATCCTTTATCATGTGGAACCATATCAGTAAACGTATATCGTATTGGCCATTGTGTTACTTTAAAGCATTTATTTACTATCATGGACTTGCGGCTTTTTTGTGTGTTTTTTCACCTACTGAAGAACCTACACAAATCAGAGTTCCAACATCGAATTTTTGGTTTTCAAATGCGGAATCGTCATGTGCTCTTGGCAATTGGAGCGTTGTCTTAGTTGGTTTCTTCAGGGCTTTAATGTCCAGCCAGCGGTGTGGACGAGTGCTGACCGTGGCAGTTTGGGTCCGTTTTACACAGGGTTGCTCCGGATGGGGAACGGACTCCATAGTGATGCCCCGTTACTTCATTCAGTATGTAAAGGTGGTCATTTTGTTTTTTAAGTATCAGTTAGCAACTGATATTCAACTTGAACTAATAGCAAGGGACAATACAAAAGAAAATAAGCCATATGCTAAGAAAACGAGGTTCAGTTGCTTATTGTGCACCATGGTGTGTAAGTGGAAAATAATCTCTAAGGGAATTTACCTGCCCATTTTCCTGGCATTTGCTATTTGGAGGGAATTACAGAATTTGTTCAGAGTTAATTGGCTTTAAGAACTACACCAAATTCTCATTCTGTCTGACTTCCTAATATTGAAAGTGTAGTATAGCACAGATAGCTGTTTAAATCTGAACATGATATATAGTCAAAGTTAGCTTTTTCAGCAGTGCCTCCTTCTTATCCACTGACAAGGGAAGATGGAAATCCACAAGCTAGGTTCCAAAAAGAGTATATTTTTAAAAAATGTTTATGGTGACCAAAGGTAAATAGAAAGGCCAGTGAGTAAAAAGTAGCAACTGCTGCATTAAACTTTTAAGATACAGGATATAATTTGTTTGACAGATCTATAGACAACTTTAAATATTTGTATTTTAGTGATTTGCTTGGGTCATTTAGAGCAGTGGTTCTCAACCTTCCTGATGCCGTGACCCATTAACACAGTTCCTCATGTGGTAGTGACTCCCCCAACCATAAATTATTTCTGTTGCTACTACTTCATCACTGTACTTTTGCTACTGTTATGAATCAGGCGACCCCTGTGAAAGGGTCGTTTGACCCCCAAAGGCGTTGCAACCCAAAGGTTGAGAACCTCTGATTTAGAGGCTTTAGAAGGAAATGAAAGTAAAGACAAAAAGAAGGTAGCCCTGGATCTTAGAACATTAGAATTGAAGCTATTTGTTTTCCACATTAAGATTCTTAAAAAAGTACCGTTTTCTGCTGTGTAGTTAGATGGCTTTATGCTTTTTGTTTGGCCACAGAACATGAAGCCTGATTTCCTTCATAAGAATTTGGAAGTATAGGCACATATATGTGACTTTTGCATTCTTTTTTAATTATAGAACTGTAATTTCCTCTAGAAATTAGATAACAATGCTTGCATCTATATAGGAATAGAAAACAAAGTTCTGAAAGAATGAGAATACCGGTATTCTTTTGCACAAAGATTTTAATGAAAGATTGCCTCATTTTTCAGTCCATAAGGTGCTTTCTTCAGTTTGTGGGATGTTGTATCGCTCTGTAAATACCCCTTCACACAAACTGTATCTGAATATGCAAGATTTGCAACTGAGAGGTGGCGTTCTTCCAGAATTTTGTTTTGTTTTCAATGATTTACCACTTTCAGGGCTAACATGGCAAAACAGATCCACACATGTTCTTCATTAAGCACATGAACAAGTGCTCTGTTTATTTAATTGGCATAATTTAATAAAAGAGCAGGAAAAGCTAAAATTGTATTGATCAGTGTTAGCTATCAAATGATTATCAGTTTTCTTGATTGCATATAATTTGTTTGCATGTTTAGCCCTATTACGGAGGAAAAAATAAAATCATTTCAATCTTTGATTTTCCCTTGGGAAACTCAGGGAGTCTGCAATCCCTGTCGTATTCTCTTGGAGTAAAGGGTTTAGAATGCCACAGTTATCCCTTGAAAAGAAAATGGCAATGAAAAGAAAACAAGCAGATGAACTACGAGCAGTTATAACCTTGCTCTTGCATTCTCATCAGGATATAATGATTATAACCACACTTGACCATCTAAGCATAGATTGGTGCTTTAGATCCTTAAAGAGAAAACAGCGGGCCCTGTGTTCTATAGACTTCTTGCCTCAGAATGTAAACTACTATAAAGTGTCTATATTCATATTTATGTACATATCTTAATATTTAAATATAAACTATGTTGCTATTCATCAGGCTTCTGGCTTTCCGCATAAACAAACAGTTATGGCTAGTCAGCTTGGTTGAAGGAAGGTGGTGCTAATAAGTTCCAAGTCATGGACTGGATCTCTGTCTTGGCTCTCTGATGTTGTAAAGATAGAAGAGAAAATGTCTCTCATGCCATCAACTGCTTTTAACCCCAACCAGCCAATTGAAGTGTGTGCTATTGGCCCAGTATTTTTTACAGCATTAATAAAGGAACGAAACATTTCCTACACCCGTATCATCACTACTTGAAAATGGTTCAAAATATGTTCTTCTGATGGTGGGGTTGTTTAAAAGATGTTTTAAATTTTCTAATTACTTTCATAAAATGCCTATTTTGTATATTAGATAAAGGTTATTGGGACTCGTGGGTTTTATTTCTGCAATTACGTTATTATGGTTGCTTGCATGCCTACTTACCCAAGGAAAAGGATGTTATTTGATCTGAAATGTTCATTTTCTAAGCAGGTTTTTGGCTCATTTGCAATCATGGTGCAATATACTGTAACATTCATTTGTTTTGGTCAACAGTTTTATTTTTGTCATAATAAATAACTACTTTATCAATATGAAGTGAATCCGTAGTGTTTTATTTCTATTATAATGACGTGTTTGGACAGTCCAAACATCTGGATTGCTGGGACAGATTGGTAGCCAAGGCTGGAACACTGAGAAACCAGGAGGTTGGTGGGTTCTTCGCTAACGAGTCTCTTCTTTCTCAATCTGTCACGAAACTGGTGTTCGTTGTTTGCCAATCCAGGTGGCAGGTAATGACTAGGTCTTAACAGCTACAATATTCTCCTTTTTGTAAGGACATCTTCAGTTTATCAGGTCATTTCCTGATTATCACTAGATCCTGAGTTCCAATTCTAAATTTCCCAAACCGATTTTTAACATTCCTTAGTTCAGTTACTTTCCGAGATCCAAACAAGTCAACTCAATGGGAGGGGAAGGGGGTTGCCGAGAGGGAAGATTCCTGAGGGAAGAGGAAGGCAGTCCAAAGGAGTATGCGGTACACTCTGTTGTGTCAGTGGGGATCCTCTGAATATTGTGTCCACTGAAGGTTTTCTATTTAAAGGAAGGCAATCAGAGCTCATGTGTAGGATAACCTGTTTTCATGATTTAAGCTCCTCCAAGTTAGTGGTTTTTTTAAAACTCTCCTCCCGCAATAGGTCTTTGAGAGTGATTAGCAGAATTCCTCTCAGAAACACTGATACGGTTTCATCCTGAATGTTTTTATAACAGCTTTACTGTTCAGATGTTCTGCTGCATAGTGACCCAGTGTACCCAGAAAAATCTCTGCTGCTTTGGTTTGAGCCCATTGTTAAAAATCCCTGAGTCAGTCCATCTAGAAGAGAGCCTTCTTTCTCTGACCCACTCTCCCATTAAGCCTGAGGTACTTTTCTAGGGACTGGCCCCTCCTGATCTCATGCCCAAAGCCTTGCCATCCTCATTTCTAAGGAGCAGTCTGGCTATACGTGACAGCCAACATGGACAACATTTCTAAGGAGCGGTGTGGCTATACGTGATGGCCAATGTGTACAACTCTATTGAAGTTGTGCCATACCTTTACAGTGCCCAATTTAATAAACTTACTTGTATGGACTCATGAAAGCAGGACCGTAATCAAGGAAAGGAACATAAACTTTACCCCTGCCAGTTTCTTCCATACCTCTCTGCACTCCCTTAGCCCCACAGACTGCCTCCACACATAACCTCTGATTTGCTTTCACTATAGGTTACTTTGTAGATCATAGAATATTACACAAATGAAATCAGGTGAACCATTTTAATCTTACACTTCAGCCTAATACTTTGAGATATATTCCGTTTGTTGCGTGTATCAGTGATTTGCTATATTTTTATGCTTGAGTCGTGCTCTTCATTATCAAGTCAGTAGCCGAGAACATTCAAACATAATTTGGCCTACCTGCAGTGTTTCCTAACATCAGTACACTCCTGGTACTTAACTCATACTGGATAAAGCCAAAACAGCAACTTGCTTACCCAAAGTAACAGGCTTTGGTGCTTACCAAGCAGAAGATGACAAAGAAGAAGGTTTGACCGGTGTTGACTTAGGTGAAAAGGAGGGTAAAGATAACACCAGAAGAACAGAATTTTGCATGGGGGAACCCATCACAAGGTTGGATATATATAAAACCCACACCCAAGGGGTGAATAATGTGGGTGAAGGGAGACAACGGACAGTGTAAGACACAATATAATTAAGGCTTCATTATGGTGGGATGAAGGGGGAAATAGAGAACCTGATACTAGGAACTCAAATAGATAACAAATCCAGGGGCAAGGGGACAGGTGATCTAAAATCAATGGCAAGGAGCGTGTAGGGGGACTGGTAAAGTTTGATCTAGGGCAATGTAACCAAGAGGAATCACTGAAACTCAAGTGAAGGCTGAACATGATAGATGAGAAAAGTAAATAGAGGGAATTTTTATTTAAATACAGGCCTGTACCTATGTAAATATACATTCCAATGGGGAAATAAATGTATGTACATATATTTATAGTTTTACTCTTAAGGTAGCAAGTTGACATTGGGCATCCACTCCATTACTGTCTCAATGCACGAACACTGTTCTATTAACCAGGCATTCCATGATATTTCCCAACACAGTTGCTAAAGACAAAGCAGATGCAAAAGCAAATGTGGCAAAGAAAGCTGATGGTGCCTGCCTATCAAAAGAGCATCTGGGATCTCAAAGGCTTGAAGATAAACAAATGGCCACCTCATTGAGAAGCTACAAAGCCCATATGGAAGAAGCACACCAGCCTGTGTGATCATGCAGTATCAATAGGTTCAGGTATTAGGCATCAAAGACCCAGGACAAAAAAATCATATCATGTAAGAGCGGGAGTGTAGACTCAAAGCCCAACTGTAGGCAACTGAACATCGCCTTACAGAAGGGTCATCGGAAGGAGACGAGCCAGTCAGGGTGAAGTATAGCAACAATGAAACACACTTTTCCTCTGGCTAGACCAGAGAATGTACACAGGTACAGATCAGAGCTGGAAATAGAGGAAATCCAGGACAGATAAACCCATCAGGACCAAGAATGAGAGAAGCTATACCAGGAGGGGAAGGGGAAG